>RXPK01000063.1:2186117-2484527 GCA_004143645.1 Protaetia brevitarsis
TATATTTATACACAGAGATTAATGATTGTCAATTCGCAGCTCCTATAGATAGTAAAGGGGTGTAGTATATGCGCGTGTTTGTAATGAGGTTTAACTCAGTTTGAAGTCAGTGTTGAACATAAGGAAAGTAAACGATCTGCCAAGTAATATTTAGAAATTGATAATTAAGGGAACGTACTATAATTATTGAACTCGCATTATATATAACGACATGGGATTGGTGTTATATGCCTTGTAATAATGAGAAATGTATATTAATTTTAACTTACTAAAATTAATTGATTCTTTACAATTTTCAGGTAACTAACTAGGTGTTTCATTTAAATTTATTTATTACTTTACAAATTATAACATAAATTAGTATATTCTTAATTACTTAAGTGAAAAAACTGCATATCTTCAGTTTTCTATGGTTGCATGCGGTTTCTATAGATCCTATTTTTTAGATAGCCGAACTGAAGTAATCTAATGGGGTTAGACATAGGGATCTTGTGGCATCTTTGTGCTCTAACGACCCTGTCCCAAAAACTGTTTGAAGATATTGGAGGTTTGGTCGAGCTAGTATGTGCGAGCACTTATCGGTGCAACATAACCTGCTTCAAGGCTCATTGTATCTCCGTACTTGCAATAAAACATTCAACAGCTGTTGGTGGAAGGTTGGCTGTTACGTTTCTTCGAAGAAAATTGGCCCTACTTATTCGTTGCCTGGACCTAGCTGGAAGTCACCCAAACTCCAACTTTCTACGGGATCAAATTTGCGTTTCTTCTCGAAATTCCATGTGGATTTTTTCTGGAGACAGATACAATAGTTTTTAAATTAATATAGTCTTAGTAAAACAGGCTTCATCCAGAAAAATAATTTGTTTAGCAAGCATCATCCCTAAATAGTTATTAAACCAATGCCATATTCCAATCGACTACGGGATCCTAATGGTATATTCTGTACCGTGAGAACTTTATAGGGATGAAAGTAACATTTTTTTGACAGCTCATTGCGCTAAGTGTATGATAAGCTCTAAAAATATAAATGTAATAAACTATTTCATTAATGTAATATTCGATTTTTAACCTGTTTGTTGAGCTATTACACAGTAATTCCTATTTTCTTAAAGTATATCAGAAATACTATTGTGGTGATATTAGATGTAATAAAAACGATTCGAAAAAAATATAAGAAAGATAATCCGAAAGATACTACAACAACCAGCAAGCCAATGTCATCTAAATATCAAGAAAATTCATTTAATGTATGAAATTTGTATGTGTACCTAACTTCGCTCAGTAAATTTGAATAAGTATAGATAATTTTCCGGAAAACAGTTTTTTTCTTACGACAATCATTTTGAATCACATGGTACTTGTCATATGTTGACAGAAGCAACATCAAAATTATCAGTGCTTAACTAATTCGTCCAAAATCAAAATTTCTTGTGAAAATAATGGTCGAGAATGAGTGACGACATCATCCACCAAGAATTGGTTAACCTATGGAAGATCAACCAAAAAACCAAGACTATAGGAAGAGCACTCACGGGTGATAGTCTTTTTGACAATGTATTTGAAATGTAGCAATTGTCAATAAATGCTATTATTATTATTATTATTATTATTAACTATTAATTATATATTATAATTAATGTTCTCTATCTGACCTACTATCATCTAATTCCCTATCTAAATCAGTGACCTCTCTAATAATGAATTCCCTAAACGATTCCCAATTAGCTTTTCACAGCTATAATCGAAAAAAAGAAAAGGTAGAGGTATCCTTAAGCTTCACATTTTAAAATTAGGTACACATATACAGGCTGTTTGATAACGTCGTGCCAGACCTAACTTATATTTTTTAAATGCAATGCTATACTTTTTTTGCGTTTTTAGTTTCTGCTTACTTTTGCCATATTTGAGAAGATATAGGGTTTGCCATATCTATTCCGAATGTTTAAAAAGATATGAGCGACGTATGGACCGAATAAGGATGACAGAACAGAAAACAAAGAAAAGTTTTGGGAAGAATTAACAGTACACACAACAAAATATATATAGCAGGAGGCTTTCACTTATAGAGTGAGAAAGAAGGACTGGGTGTATGACAAGTAATAGGAGCATTTGGAGAAGCATGCCGAAATAATAATGGAGGAAAGTTGCTAAAATTCTGTATATTACATGACCTTATAATAAGTAATACGTTTTTCGAATATAAGAACATAAACAAATATACGAGAGAAGTCAGGAGCAGAGGAGAAATGTCTACAATTGATTATGTATTAGTTGAAAATAAAAATAGTACTGTCTTCCTATTTATGGGCACGAAAGTACTGAGAGGTTGGGAAATGACAATTATACAGTAGTAACCAAAATTAGAGCAAACAACACCTAATTTTAAAATACGAAGCTTTAGAATACCTATATCTATTCTTAATATATTTTTTGATGACTTTTATAATGTCAGATATACAGGGTGTATCAGATATAAAGGTAAATATAATAATATGTAGCAGCTGTAATCATATAGAATCAAAAAGTCTTAATGCACAGAGGGTCTATCTGTAAGTATTAACGAGAAAAAATATATTTTATAAATGCCCGTGGGCTAGAGCCAGCACCTGTGCCCACCCTAAGTGCTGTCCGAGTATACCCCCGACATACCACTATCATTCAGCATCCGCTGTTTAGTAATTATGTGTGGATCGCCGCTTGGAAGTGCAAGCCACTTCCGAACATTTTATTTAAATCTTCCCCGTCTCGGAAACGATCCTTTTTCACACCATCTGATTTCATATAAGAAAATCGAAGCTTAGACTGCATCGGCAAAGAGGCGGAATGATGTTAGATTTCCATTTTCCGGGCGGACTCATTAGTGAAAGGCGTGTTTGCAAATGTTCTGTATCTAACATTTATTTCTGTGTAATGCGATCAATTCATTTGCTGATATATTAAAATAAATCAAAAACAAATAACTCAGATTTCATGTGGTACCGTTTATTTTACACTAACTCTCGTCGACAGCCAAAGAAAAATATTTTACGTTTTTATGTAACATATAGAACGTCGCATATCCAGTGAAACTCGAACGTCTTATAACAGAAATTAACGTTGTATATTATTATTATGCCGAAATAAACATCATAAACATTTAAATAGAGCATTAAGTATAAAACTAACTAATTGATTCGGTTTAGGACTATCGGTAACAGTCTAATGCAAGTTTGGTAAGCAAAGACGTGATTTAAGCAATCACAGAATGTTTCGACAAAAATACGGAACTTGTAACAAACTATTATTGCAGGCCAAGTCACCGGACACAAACAAACAAAGGCATACAAGTTTGTTGCGTGCTCGAAATCAAATCTTTAAAAGGCAGGGATAGCTCTTCTAATGTCTTACTGTTTTTGTGTGCTTCGCCAGTGATCCATACTCGCGCGTGACTGATAAAGTAAAGAAGTCATTATAACTATTAATTTTATTAGTAGTTTCTATAAATCGGTTGAAAAGTTAATGTATTGAAATTGTGAATTCCAAAATGTCTGAAACTACGAACAAATATCGGCAGTACAACATTGAGTATTTAAAATATGGATTTACGCAATCTCCAACAAACCAATTATTATCTATGCGTTTAATTTGCCAAATGTATTTTCAAATGAAGCCATGAAGTCTTCTAGCCTTCAAGAGCATTTGAATAAAATATATGCTGATAAAAAGGACAAAGATTTATCCTATTTCCAAGGACTTGAAAAGAAATATTTACAACAGTCAACTATATCAAATCTTTTTGCATCGTGTTCTAAACAAAAAGATGATGGACTACGAGCTTCATATAATATTTCATTATTAATCGTAAAAGCGGGAAAACCACACACAATTGGTGAGGAATTAATTATGCCGGCAGTCAAAGAGGTAATCGAAACTATTCTTCATCATAAGACGCCATCAGATATAATCGAAAAAAATCCTTTGAGTAATAATACAGTGCAAAGGAGAATCGATAAAATGGCTAAAGACGTTGAACTATAATTATGTGATTACTTAAAGACTTCCAAATTTTCCATTCAACTCGATGAATCAACTTTACCAAATCACGAAGCACTACTGTTGGCTTACGTCCGATTCATAAAAGAAGAAAAAAATTGTCAAGAGTTATTCTTTGCAAAAAATTTGGAAACCGATACAAAGGGAGAAGAATCCATATTTAATACCGTGCACGTTTTTTTTTTCAAGATAAAGAAATTCCTATTCGAAATACTTTGTCAGTTGCTACAGAGCGTGCATAAGGGCTTCATTGCGCATTTAAAACAAGCAGTACCAAATGTACTCGCTGTACATTGTGTTATTCATCGTCAGCACTTGGTTGCACAAAATTTTAATGAACGCCTGCATACGTCATTCCATTAGGTTATTAGAGCAGTCAACAAGATAAGAATCAATTCATTAAAATGCCAGACTATTTGGGCAACTTTATAGATGAAATGATGATGTTTGTCTAATCGCTTTTTTCAATATATTTGAGTCAGTACGGGACTTCCTTGAAAACAGAGACGATGAACTGCGCGGAAACTTGATTGCGTCCAAAAGTGACATGGCTTATTTGACAGACCTTTTTAAAATATTTTAATGACGTTAATTTACAATTGCAAGGTGATTAGTGGAATTTAATAAAAACAAAAAAACGTCATAGCTGCTTTTGTGGGAAAACTTTTTCTATTCAAACGAAATCTAGGAGGAGGTGAATACAGCCATTTTCCGACATTATCAGCATTATCGGTAAAACAGGAAGATTTACTTATTTATTGCCAACACCTCAACGCTCCTCATGCTGATTTTACAGAGGGATTTCAAGATATTTTAAATATGAATATACTAAACTGGGTTTTAGAGCCTTTCGCAAATGCAGATACAGCAGAATCATCAAATTTAGAAGAAGAACTCGTACAACTCACAACTAATGAAGAATTAAAAGTAAAATTCAGAAATGGATACCAAGATAGATTCTGGCTCCAAAAATCAATATCAGCTTTCTACCCTGGATTGTGGGAAATAGTATAGAAATTTTTAATTGCGTTTCCTTCATCATATTTGGCTGAGCGTGGGTTTAGTGCAGTAGCTAATTTACTGTCTAAGAAAAGAGATAGACTGCAGATCACTGAGCGTGGTTATTTGCGACTGATGTCAACTAAATTGAAACCCGACATTAACAAATTGTTAAAACTCCACTAGCCTCAACCATCTCATTGATATTTATGTTTCTTATTGAATTTTGTTTTTTTATTATATTTTTTTTTTTACCAATTTTGATGTCTTTGCGTGTGTGCAGTGCCCCAGTACGAGGTGCTCCAGCTTTGTGTTTTGTATTCCATTTGTCCGTTAAGTTATAATTTTGTTAATAACACTTTGTATGGTCTTTGTCTGAATTAAATGTTTTTGTTATAACATATTTTTCTATTCTTAAATAATTAATAATCACGACCCTCAACTACGACCACGAGTAGCACGATTACACACACAGAGAGAGAGAATTAATTTTTAATTTGTGATTATTAATAGATAATAGACAGAATATAAAATTGGTATAATTAACGGTAAGACTTCCGTAAGAGAACCCCTAATTTGGTGATTTATATGCATATTAACGGAAACAGCATGTGTTCCTGAGTGTAAAATAGCTATTCATTTTTTGAGCAAATGGAAAGAAAGTATTAAAAACAGTGTTCGAAAAGTGCTATTTCGAGGTTATGTGCGAGGCGTAATATAAGTAGTACCATAGAGTGGTACTGATATGGAAGGAAAAGTTACTGAAAGTGCCCAAATTTTAGATAAAACAGGCGCCAAATACAATCTTATTTATTAAGTTAATGGGAATCAATTGTAAATTAAAGTAATAAGCAGCGGTTCGATACAATAGCCTGAAATTTGTTTGTTTTAAAGTATTTGTTTATTTTTAACACTACAATTTGTAAGAATTATTATAAGTTGTCACATTCCTCATTATCGGTTTCTTATAATTGGTTGCTGTATCGGATAGAAATAAACTCATATTTCATATAGATGATTCGTAGGAAGTTTACACATAAACTGTATTGTATAGTTGAAGTTATAATTATAACAGAATTATTTTATATAAAAGCAATTTGTTTGATTACATCGTAAGTAAAGCATTAATAAAAAGATGAATGACTTGTTTAAATGAATTTGTCAATGTAAAAAGGTGTGGAGTTCTTTCTCCTTTCTTAGTGCCTCTAAAACAATAATATATGCAAAATAACTAAGTATCCCATATTTTAATTTAATATATAGACTAATTTTGCTTTGTTTCACATTTAAAACCGAATTATAAAAAGACGATATAGAAACAACAAACTGCTTTATTCAATTTTATTAAATAAAATCTTTAAATCACATCAATGTAATGAATTTGTTTGATTTTAAACATTTAATTTGAATTACACTATACATATCATGAAAAGTCTTTGTTATTGGCCACATTACCTATATTTATTTTTATATATTTTAAGATGCCATGATATAACTGGTGTTATATCATCCGAAAGTACTCCGAATCGTTTTCTATGAGCCTAAGTATCCAGTGATTTTTGTCGTGACTCTGGCAATCACAGTTTCGCTTCCTTCAGCAAAACCTCCGCTTGAATATCGCAATAACAATCACCATACAACTTTCTATTCCAATTCAATTTTCCCATAAAAGGAGATTTCCCATTTCCTACTCCTTGCAATAATGTGTGTACATCGAAACTTGAGTAGACACTGAAATGGGATCATTAAATCAAATATGGACTATCTTTTGTGTACACTTACCCAAGTAGTGCATCGATGCATTACATCATGCTCCTCTCCATCAACATTTCCTGGACGGATGTTGTAATAGTCAGAATTAGGTTTTCACGTTAAAAGATAATAAAACTTATTTTATTTATTTTTTATTTCGGCGACACTAACAGGCAAAACATCTCTACAAATATGTCTACGCACCATAAAGAAGAGGAGGATTTAGAGAAAAATTAATTGCAGTGGCTAAACTGACAATTTCAGTCACAATTCAATCTAGTTCGTTTGAACTTTGCGCCTGTTTTGTCTAAATTTTAGTAACTTTTCTTTCCAAGCCATTAACCACACCTTATATCTGTCAAAAACGCTTCGCACATAACCTCGAAATAGCACTTTTCGAACACTGTTTTTAGTGCTTTGTTTTCATTTGCTCAAAAAATTAATAGTTATTTTACACTCAGAAATACATGCTGTTTCCGTTAATATGCATATAAATCACCAAATCAGCGGTCCTCTTGCGGAAGTATAGCCTAATTAACTATTATATAAAGGGAGGATTTGGAATTTTTTTTTCCTGTAAAGGGGGCGGTAGTCCATAGAAGGTTGGGAACCTATGGTTTAAAGCAAAGCACTTCTAGCTATTCGTCCAAATAAATGCTTAGTTAAAACAAAAAAGGAAAGATTCCATAAATTACATTCATTTAAATGGAATATTCAAAATTTAAAAACTTGAAACATATACAAATATATATTTGAATTAACCGAAATAATTTGGTTAATTTGAATAAAATTGTGGTAATCATAACTAAATTATTTCAACAAAATTATTTTGTGTTCTGAAATAAAGACTTGTTTGCCAGTATGTAAACGAATAATTTTGTTGAATAAGATCAAGTTTGGTTGGCGCAACCAAATCGTTTTTTTTTTCGTGTAGTATCTCGTAGACAAAAGAAAATAATTTGAATTTTACTACTGATTTGTGTTTCCTACTGAACTTTATCATATCTGCATATCGCGTATTTTTTGCAGTACATTTCTGTCAAACAAAGAATAGCATTCGTCAAACTAGTTTCTGACACAAAAACACTTAAATAAAATAGTTGTTCTACCCGCTTACCGCGCAAGCGAAATTTGCATGTTTGCATCATATATGAGGCCTAACACAATATCAAAACGCAAACCGCTATGTGACCTACTATATGAATTCCAGAATCATAGCAAATAACCAACATCAGTAGTGGCCACAAAATGATTGCGTTCCTATTCAAATTAATTTTCATCGGGTGTATTTTGAACGATAATAGAACAGTAGTACGTTAAACTTGATTTTATCATATATGTACTTTTATATTATTTTAACATAAGGAATATTGACCTATTTTCAGTTCCATTTTTTGTAATTTGAATTTACCTCGCGATTATTTTAGGCAAGACAACTCGCTACAGACTCTAAAGGATTGCTGTTTTAAATCTATTAAACAAATGTAATTGTCGTAAGTAATATACAGCGTGTCTCATAGCCTTTTATGACCTAAAATTTTGAGGTTGTGGTATTTCAAATCGGCAAGATAGAATCCTGGGCGGAGAAATTAGTAAACAGTATGAATTCCCATGGACAGCATATATCCAAATCAAAGACAGGCAAGAAGTATCTTCAGGGACTTTAATTAACAAGAGATACGTCATTACTTCAGCAAGTTCATTGCAAAGGTAGTATATCTAATATTAATCTTACCGCTTGTTATTTCTCATATTTCTCTAGCTTAACACCAACTGATGTCAAAGTACTATTAGGCAGAAGAGATAGGTGCACTGCAGACGTTTCATCAACCATCTTCAGCGTCAATTCTATAATAATCCATCAATGGTATAGTCCGCTGAATAGAGCCCATGATATAGCTTTGGCGAAGATTAATGGGGAAGTTGATTTTGATAGGACAATCTCACCAATTTGTCTTGCATTACCAGGTATGTCAAAAATTCAAAACAATTTGTCTTTAATTTAAAGCATTTTTTCGCGAGGTACCGTTGATGTAAAACGGTTTGATGTGTGACGTCAGCGGTTAGATATCACGTGACACGAGTTGTGATTTTCGCGAAAATAGACAATTCTTCGGATAAAACACCTCCTGACTGGTTGAATACAATTATTGACCCGGGTTAATAGAAATGACGTCAAAAAATCTACCAACAGATCGCAAAAATGAAACGTTCATATACACTGAGAAAAAAATTTAATAATCATAAATAAAAATACAATTATCGTAAGTAAAAAAGTTCAGCTGGATAGGGGACAAAAGCACAGATTACTTAGCACTAGTACACTGATACTAACAAGAAGCAATCTAAGTTACTTACGGTCTGCTTCAAACCGGTAACTTATGAAGTTACTTATGGTAATTAAACTGAAGTAGTTAAACCAAAGAATATATGTAGTTGCAGTAAGCAAAGATTTGCCCTTGTCAAGTAGTAGGTGTATTGCTGTGAGTGAACTATTCTATAAAAGCTATCACACCTTCATAATTAATGCAAGCTATTTAGATTACTTGTGATAAGCAAAGAGTATCATTAATGCACATTCACTAAATACCTGATATATAGAAGGTAATGGTTTGCTATAAATATACAATATACTTACCTTAAATTTGTTGGTCAACTATAGGTAGTGCAGGAAACAAGGAAGTTTAGTGAATATTTAATATAAATTTAAATAAAAAGCAGTATTATTAGTAATAGTTTTATTTTGTATAGGACAAACACAGTGACTACCTGATATAAATGAAAGATATTAGTTTCACTTTAACAACAGTTTTTTTTAAACAATTTACAACGTAATGACTCATAAAATATATTCCTTAATAATGAAAAAAATGAACAAAGCGATAATAAAAGATAAGGTAAATGGGCCCCCCCTTGAAACGTTATTTAGTTATTGAAATTATTGAAATCTAAACAAAGGACAAAGAGAAATATGGCTTTGAAGTTACAACTAATAACAAACAAAGAAATAATATACCTAGACGGTAAACTTGCGGTTTCTTTTGGTTCTTTGTACTGGGCGATGTCTCGGCGGGTTGATCCTCTGCCGGCGTACGTGGCGGTTATGTCCGATGATCGCCTCTAAAACGGCTATTTCGTCGGGGTATCCCTAACTGCACTGAGAGAAATACTTACTATTGAGAAGTAAAAATTCGCTAACGTTAAGTAAATATCTGGCTTAAATAGGCGCCAAGTCAGTTATACCCCTAGAACAAGCAAATGAGTTTTCTTAAAATGACTTGCCTGCTATAAGCTACCAGTTTGTTAAGAAACAATATAAAATTTCTAGTTAATGTAAGTTAGAAAATTTGCTGCTCTACCAAACAACTTGCTTGTAGTAAATCACATTTCTTTTAATAGCGAATAAAAATATAGTCATGATAAATAACGAACTTACTGAGAATGATGTTTTAGCCGCTGGTGCTTACTTTCTTTTCATTGCTAACAAGTATAATATCTTATAGTATTAAGTAAACTGCCCACTTGACTTAAGTGAGCCGCTTAATTGACGTAAGTGAGCTGCTTATTGGGTACAAGTGAACCGCCTACTTGGCGCAAGTGACTGCTTCCTGGGTATAAGTGAGTTGCTTACTTGATGTAACTGGACTGCTTACTCGAATAGTGAGCCGTTTACTCAACGTAAGTAAACTGTTTACTTGATATATGAAGCCGGGTTTTCCTAGGAGCAGGTTTTATGCGTCGCGTACAACGTAAAACGCCCAGCGCAATACGCCGTCCACTCAGGTCAAACAAATAGTTGGCGTCGTTTCCTATAAAGCCCAACTATTTTATTTGGTTTGAGTGGATGGCGTATTGCACTGGGCGATTTACGTTGTAGGCGACGCATAAAACCGGCTCCTAGGAAAACCCGGCTTAAAAGTAAATTTATTAAAAGCAATAAAACTTCATGTGGTGTCTCTTTTGCTATAATCTACAGCAGAAGAGCTCAAAGGTTCATCAAGTTCATTAAACATTGGCTGATGTAAAACCCGTAGAGAAGAAGAAATGAGTAATAAATAATAAAAATGCGTTAGTGTATATAGATCTTTTATTAATATTTCAAAAGAACATACATGAAACTATAATAAACAAAATCAGCCTCGATAGAAAAGACACTCTTACATAGAGCTATTATTATGCATACTAAGATAGTGCGAACAAATACGTACTTCTTCTTATTATTAGTACTTCAGAAAAATGTTGCTCAAATTTATTTAGACAAAAGTTTGTGAACTTCGTGATATTCATTGTCAGCCGGTGTAGGTGGTAGTTGGTAGTATGCAAATTACTACTTCCGATCTGGTGTGAATAGGTCAAAATTTCAGATGTCGATAAGAGTGAAGTATCTGTTAAAATACCACGCAATGTTATTTAGTATATTATTTTTAGTATAAATATTAATTCTCGAAATATTAATTCAAGAAAGGTAAAACATGCTGTGTGCGTAGGGCCCTAACCTCAAAAAATTAACTTTTTTTTTCAATTTAAAACAGAAATTAGATTAATTACATAGCATTTACAAACTCATAACTATTTTTCAAGTACTTAAATATATATTACTTACCTTCAAATGCAGCAATATAATCTGCCAGGCCCCACTCTAATAACTCTGAGTGATATTTAAACACCATTATTCCTAAATTGCAATACGGACTACGTAGCACAACGCATCGCCCAGCAAGTCACAAATAAGAATGGCGTCGGCGTGCCCGCTTCCTATAGAGCGGTAATTTACCAGCTCACTTACTTTAAACAAGCCGGCAACTGAAGAACAATAAACATTTTATTTACGGAACGACGCGCTTGTTTTAAAACAGCTTTTTACTTAGGATTAATAAAGAACTTATTTATAGCTAATAAATAAACACAATATGCTAGTCCTTACAAATTCAATCATTAATAGCGAGTGACCCCGCAATTATGACAAGAAACAAGTTTTAGCATTATCATCTTACTAATGCTTAATCGGCAACTTTATTATGAATATACAACTCTTAGCTACTGTTAATAAAAATTTCATTAGGAGAACCCAGTGCACTTTAAGCAAAGGCCCTTATTTAACTCATTTTTCTCAGTGTGTAGGTGGCACTTGGACTGTCACTCAGGTAGCGACAGCATCCACACTTTAACTTCACGAGCGGGCGCAGATATCATCACAATGATGGGGAATTCAAATATCCCACCACGTGGTTTAAAACTACAATCTTGAAACATCCGATTGCTTATAGGCTCGGTACTTCTTCTTTCGCTGGGATTCTTTATACGGATGGGGCCTTGAGTTAACCTATCCGGTATTTTTAATATATTTGCGTTCCAACTGGCCTACAATGGCCGTACTCCTTGGCCACTCTTTTTCGACGACCTTTTCCCACGTCCGTAACTCTTACTGGACGCTAGCCCGCGCTTGCGCGCGTAGCAGTCTCGGGACTATTTTATTACTCCGCCGCATTAGCCAATCAGGATAGTAAAACAATCACGGGGTGCAGAAAACTTAAAATAATTATAGTTGGTGAGCAAGTTGTTACCTATTTAAGAAAATACATGAGTTTAATAGCGATCAGCATTGTTGTTACTTCTACTAACCATGTGCTGTAGTTAGATACGGTACCAGTAGTCATAAGTAATGCGTTAATTACCACAAATTTGTGAGGTACGCTGTGTAATAGCCATTAATAAAAGCACTATTTGCAATCACAACTTGCATTCAGGAAACTGGGTTTAGTTGCAGGTATTAATTAACGAGAATAGTTCCAAGTGAAACTTTATCTATTGCAAATAATTTTTCAATCAAGTAAACATTTTACTTAGCCCATTTTTCACAGTGTACCGTTGAAAACCGTTTTGTAAACAGCATCTCCCGAAAAAATGCTTTTAGTATGTACTGTTAAAAATGTATAGATAAGACCTACTTGGGGGAAGTCGCAACCACCATTGGTTGGACAAAAAACGATCAGCAGAACTCCATACGTAATTGCCGACCTTTAAAACTGGGTCTGCCGATTTTGGGCACAAAAGAATGTTTGGGAACCAGTCCTGATCGAAATTACTACACTGATGATAAAAGGTGCGTTGGAGTTGTTGGAGCTACGAGCCCAATTTGCAAGGTAAGGATTTTATACGAATTTTTTGTTAACATATCCCTTACTACTATTCTACTACTCTTAAAGGAAGATGCTGGAGGGGCAGTCATGTACAGGGATCGTCAAGGAATTTATGAATTAGTTGGAATTTTATCCGACAAAAATTTCTGCGGGAACTCCCCAAGTACAGCAATGTTCACCACGATCTCAGACCATCTAGGATGGATCACAGAAAATACTTTAGACGGTTGTTATTGTGTGAAGATCTAAGATTTTTACGATAAAATAAGTATATATTGTTTGTTCTTAATAATATGAGTATATTTGATTCATTACGTGTTTACATTCTAGATTTTCTTATTTCCTCGTTTAGATCCCTCAGCACCTTCATCTCTTGTAATTTTATCCTGTTCCTATCGCTAACCTTCTGCCCATAAGACCTCCTCTTCTTCAATAATGATAACTGTAGAAAATATAAAAAAACGCATAAGAAAACACCTTTTTATACAAGACCTGCAGATAAACTTCGACTGCTCCCAAATAACATTTAAAGTTTACAAGCTTTTCACTTGCTTCACTTTAAATTGTCAACGACAAGCTTGACAGTAAAAGGTTATGACAACGTTATTATATCATTTACGGCAACAAACGTAACAGTAGGTATATTGAGACAAGGTGCGTGGCATTTACAGTAACAACATTTACAGAACCTTCACAATGAAAACGTTGTAACAAGGTTATTGTATCATTTACGGTGGCCTCGTATATTTCCGGAGTGATTCGTCTTCATCGCGCTATTCTGTCATCGACCGCCATTGTTTTGTTGTGTTTGAGCTGTTTGAAACATCTTTCATGCAAAAGTAAGTAGGTACTACCTAATTTTATATCTTTTAGTAGATATGCGTTGTTGCTTTAAGGATATCTTTCGTTTATAATTATAACCGAATTGTGTACAGAGAAATCAAATGTAGACGTGCATAGCCATGCCGGGTATCCGGTATAATATTTTTTACTACTTTCCATTTGATTTACTAGCTATACTGTATACAAGGTATTCCACGTAAGTGGTTCATTAAAATTTTATGATGTTGTATTATTTACTTATATTTGAGATTTTGGCACCATTATCTGTTCGATTGGAACTATCGGTGTGAAATACTTTAACCAAAATATCACTTCCGGTTGACCGGAAATTGACGTCAACTTTGTTATTTTAAATAGAATGATCTATTTTTTTGTTCATTTTTGGATTCTACGACCATAAATACGTCAGTTCTCATTAGCTATTCCTATAGCTATATGTTGCCGTTTTTGAGTTATTTAAGTTTTTCTTTTTTTTAATCATAATCATTGCATCATTGAGAAATTAATATCTCGGGTTAATACTGCAAGTAGAGACTCCAAATTGCTATGTTATGAATGTAGATATAACCCCAAGAAACGGTACACACACTTTACATTCTAACATACAGGGTGTTCAAAACTGAGGGACAAAGTGACATATTTTCAAATGCAGAAAACTCATTTTTTTTAATATTAGCACACGCTGTATTTTCATTTGAAATTAGGACGTAAATATGTAGAAGTTTCTTTTGTTTTATTAAATACTAAAATTCTCATACATTTTTACTTATTTCTGCGAGTGCGCCTTCATATACCCAATTCATCTTTTCTTTTGATTGTCGCAAGCTTTTATCAAGGTTTCTGCAAACTTTCTCTAAAGCTTGGCTCAACATTGTCATTCTAACCTTGTCATATGCTTTTACAGACAAGCTTATGAAAACCTTGACAGAACCTTGCAGCAAGCTTACACCCTTTTCAATGACAAGCTTGGCGACAAACTTTTACGCTTGTCGGGACAACCTCAAACAAAGCTTGTGTAAACCTTAAATTGTTATCTGGGGTCATTTGCTATCGAAGTGAGACGTTTCACTGAAACATATTCACAATATCCTTATTTAGAACAAATACACAAGAACAAGTAATATTCAAGTTGCAGTACAGTACGTATCAGAGACTTGCACGAGTAAGTAAAAATGTAGTCGATTAATAATCGGCGATTACCTTTCCCGACGATGCGAGTAGGTAATCATTAAGACCGGCATCGTAGGAATCGGCATCGTCGCATCGCAAGAATCGTACGATTCTTACTCGTAAGAATAGGGTACAATAATTGTGCATATATGATGCTATTTGCTGGTTATCACTTATTATAGTGGCTTGATTTTCCTAATGTATTGTATGTTTATAGTTTCTAATAAAAGTTTTCCAAATTTCGTGTTCCTGCTTTTTTATATGATATGGTTTCTGTCGAGATTAAATCATACTAGATCTATCTAAACAAACGTTAGTTTTATTGCTTTCTATCAGTAAACGAATAACAATGACACTGTAAACTGCCCTAATCGCAAAACTTGAGAGAAAAAAAGAAAAAAGCAAGTGCTCCTCAGGGTCCGTATATACAAGGTTACCTCATAACTTTTCAGCTAATCAAGAGAAAGAGCGCGAACGCGTCATCATGTATGCTGTTTTTAATAAATAAAGTGGTGCATATACGTAAAAATAAATGGCGATTTATACTCCCAAACTAAATATTTATTTTTTATAATAAAAAACGAATTCCTATTATTATGTAATAGTAAACATAAGTAAATCAAGTAAAAATATTATATAAATATAACACAAAACTTAGAGCTACGCATATAGAGCACGACATTAAATTAGAAACTAAGAAAAAGTAAAGTAAAATGGTAAAAAGATAACCATTATATATTATCAAACTAAATATTTATTCTTCCTAATAAAAAAGCAGTTTCTTATTATTATATAATCCTAACCATAAGTAAATTAAGCTAACAAAATAATATTAATTTAAAAACTAAGAAAACTAAAATTAATGTTTTTTTTTTCTTTGTTTCTTGGCAAATTTGCTTCCTTCAGATTTAACTTCTCTCTTTCGACTAATTTTTTTTGTTTTAAGTTTAAATATATATTTTTTAAAAAAAATCTTAATTTAGAAAATTTTTCAATTAATCTTTTACAGTGGCGGCTCGTGAGTTATGAAAAAGAGTGGGCACAATATAAGAACTTGCCTATTTTTTGTACATAAAATTCATTCTCCTATTTTTCATGCTAGAAAGGACGTCAGTGACTTTGTTGTAAAAATGCATTCAGTCCATTTTCTGACATTGTGCTTCTCAGAAATGTTTTAATGCGTTTGAGGGTGGAAAAACATCATTCACATACTGCTGTCGACATGGGAGTTGTACAAATAATATCCAACAGTTTATATGTTTCTGTCAAAACTTTTTTTTTAAGTTGTTGTGTGTTATGAACACTAAAAGCGGCAAAACACCACCTACATCTACGTCACATATGTCCTCGCGCTCATAAATTACTGAAAGCTCACTTTTCAATTTTACTTTATCCAACATAGGATAAGATTTTATATTTTTTTATACACATAATTAACCGACGCAAAATATGACGATTTTTTTCTACACCTTCGTTGTACTTAATTTTATGTCGCAAATAAGCATTGTCTAACTATTCACGTATGTCCACTTTGCCTAGAACATTGAAATCCACGCATGCATTCATGTAAGAAACGGAATTTTCGTGTTTCTTTGCCCTCTTTGCGATATGCTTTAAATCATTTAACCCTTGTTTATTACTGACCTCTTTCTTAAAAATTAAGCAGATAAAACAAAATAGTTTATTTGTTAGTGAACATCCGCACATCCACTAACATATTTTATTAAATACTCTATTGTAAGTTCGAGTTTTACTTGTGGAAGTGTAGTTTTATTGAAGATCAGGAATAGGCCTTCCTTTCTCTTTAATTAAAAGTTTTTCCTCAAATGAGAGCGGGTTTTCTTTTCAAGATTTTGCACTCAATTAACTTCCATCATTAATAATAAACGTCATTTCAAGTCTTTGAAATCACACATGCGCGGTACGCGTTGAAAACGATGAAGTCGCAACGAATGCGACGTTAACTGGGGACACGGCATTATGTGGCCCGAAGCGACCCTATAAGCGCATATAGCGAAGATAAACGGAGCCGTCCGATTCATACTCCAAATAGGTACATCGGAAAGAGCGCCCCGGAACATAGTTCGCTTCGCATAGCGTTTGCATATACGCTAGCGTCTGCGGTGCGGAAGGATGCTTTCATACCATCGTTATAAAAATACATAAAAATAATAAAATAAAATAATGCACTGAATTACATGCAAATTTCTTTTTATGTGTATCTTGATGGTCGCCACTCATGTTTTATCAACAGGAACGTGTCTTGCAATATACTTTCAAGTTCTTTTTATTATAACAGAATACCCCAATACTAGCCTTTTAATGTAAACAAACACGGGAATGATCGGGAAGCGCGTCATCACAGCGTCAACGTATATCCACCCTATCCTTTAACCGGGCCTCACCTTACGAGGTAACCATATGTATACGGACCTTGAGTGCTCCTGACGATGCTGCGAGTAGTAATCATACGATGCCACGATGCCGATTGCTACTCATACCTCATATACACGATTATGCGTATTACTAGACGCATCGTTATACTCGTCAAATGCGTAAACGTACCTATACTCGCACGATGCCGTACTCACTCGTGCAGGTCTCTGATACGTATGCGATGTTCCCGTTCTCTTCCTAGCTTTCAGATGACGGAAATGGAGCGTTCGCTGCCGGACTATCGGTATTGAGAGCGCTGTGGTGTTTTAGTTTTTGTTCTTTCTCTATACAATGATTATTATTTGTTAGGATTCTTTCTCTATACAATGATTATTATTTGTTAGGATTCTTTTTTTGAATCCTTTTCTAAACTGTGTGTTTGGATTTTTTTTTAATACTTATTGGCGAATATTCAGTTGTGAATGTCTTCTTGTGTTATGGTTAGAGTGGCGACGTTGTGTGCAGTTTGTCATTGGCGTTACGTTCGGTAGCAGGCTAAGTTTCACATGTGTGTAACTCGCCCCGTAGGAAATAGATGATCTAGTTTCTGGTTATATTTGTTGAACACAAATCTTTCATAGATCTCAGATACTGGGGGCGAATAATGTTTTGACAATAACTCCTTCACTTGCAGATATGTTAAATTTGCTACTTTCTTTGGGGCAGCCAGATTTTTTAATGTTTGGTAGACATTTGTCCTCGCCAACGTTACAAACATGACACTTTCATATCATCCGTGACCGCATTCGCTTTAAATAAATGCTCCACTCTTTCAAGATATGTTTCGAATTCCTCTACTCCGCCTTGAAAAGGTTCAATGCTTCCAAGTAACACCATTACTTTTTATTTCAATTTAAAACAGCTTGCTTAAAATGTACTGTGTATTAAAATCTGTTTTCTGCTCTTCACGGTTTAAAGTTATTTTGGATGATCGTTGCATTTCAAGGTAAAAATATTGCAACAAGTTGGAGTTCCGCCGAAACAGAACATGCCCTTGAGTAGCACATGATGAAAACTATAAACCGATAAAATTTCATCATCTACAACTTACACAGTACACAAGTTCGTTGTTTGAACAGCATTATTTCAAAATAATTCTCAGGTATGCTTAGGTATATGTTAATTGCTTTAGTTTGACTGTGCGTTTAAGTGAAACGTCCTACTCCAACAGCAAATGAGCATTTGCATGACCCTGTATGAGGAAAATTTATTACCTTTTCTTGAATAGTCTCCAAATCGGGTCCTAGGCCACCTAAAACGGTTGGAGTCGTCATGCTTAGCCTAGTTTTTGGCTTTCTACTAGATTTCGTAGATTCACTGTAGCTGCAGTCGCTAGGGAAGAACTGGGAAACGCTCTTGAAGCGCAAGTCTGAAGTGGATGGTGTTTCCAAGGAAATTTTTCTAATCGTTTTCGGGGATTTGACAGTGGATATGTCTGGAACAACTTCAGGCTTCTTGAGCAGGTCCATGTAAAAGCTGAAAAGTAATTTTGATAAAACAGTTTCAGTTTAAATATATATGTAATCTTATCAGACTGTATATGAAAAGCAGAACATACCAACCTTGTAGTATCGGACACTGAAGACTTTGCGTCGGAGAAATGTGAAGACACTTCCGAAATCTTGCTTCTAGCGCTGTCACCTCCACAATTAGCTCTAGCAGTATCGGTAATCGCTTTACTGTTATGATTTAGCAACTCCTTGCGTGCGTTAAAGATGTTGGAGTAAGTTCTTTGCTCTTTAAAATTGAGCTTTGACAGATTTTTGTTATTACCCACAGACGAGGACTGTTTAGACTTGGTTTTCCTAGATTTCTTCAAACATTCTTTAGGCATCTCCCCAACGTACAGAGGCACCGCTTCAGTTATATCCAGCTGGGCTTTCTTTTTGTCATCTTCTGCTGACTTCAAAGGTTGTTCTTCAATTTTTTCCATATTGATCGTACGAATTGGGGCTGCTTCCTCCTTTTGCAGCGGTTCTTGAGAAGAATCTTTCGGTTCGACATCTTCGCTGTCGCTCGTTGAAAGCTGCTTGGATGTCCCGTCGTATATGACGGTAACGTCTCTGTGGTCACCTTCTACAGTGACCCTGGAATTTGTGGGGTTAACGTAAGGAATTTCTTCGTCTAAAGAATCGTATAGTTCGTCGCTATCCATGTGGCATGATCTGTCAATAAAATGACGTTTGGAATGTACTTTAAAAACAGGACGACCAGCTGTCGGATTCAAATATCAGACTTTCAGTCACAATCTATGCCAATTATACTGGTCAACAGTGAAATTGCTTCTTAGGTGAAAGTACCCAATCCCGAATGAATTCAACGTGCTGAACACGAATATCACATTGAAAAAAGTTGATTGGCTCACGTTCCAGAGATATTGACGTTTTGTCCATTGTATAGATGCTATTGCATAATGTAATGCAATTTAGTGAGAAATTATGAAATTTGCGTCATATTGCATCACCCCTTCATGCAAAGAAGTTAATGCAGCATTTGCTGTAAGTTTCCATTGAGAGTGTTGCGAAATTGATTGCGCAATATCAAGCAATAGCTAATTATAGTTTATTTATAAATGGCCGACGTGACAATTAACTCGTGCAATGTCCGTTCATTCGCGCATATTTTTCGAAGCTCTAGCATACACAAGTGATTGCTATAGTGTAAAGTAACTAAACAGTAGCAATGCCTCGTAACTGTAAGGCAATGCCATTTGCTGTGCCCATGATTTGGAGGAAGCCCACCCAATCACGTTGACGACTGTTATTTCTGTATGGTACCACCAGCTTCTGGAGGCATCACCAAGAAGAAGAAATGGACAGTTGAATACCCTAACATACCATCTGCTCTGCGACCTGTCTCTCATGGCGAAGGACTCCCAATTCCAGAACCTCCTACAGATTTTTCTCATCAGTTCAGACGATGAGGATGGCCATGCGTCGGCGAGTTCTCCTCAACGTGGCAGTAAGGATGATAACTTTTCGTGCTTTGACGAAAACATCTGCACCACATAAATTACCAGGATGAAATGAACGATCTTGTTCGCGATTTGGATCTGTCGAAAAGCAAAGCGGAGATACTGGCCTCAGACTTCACATCAGTGAATCTTCTGGAACAGAATGTTCGAGTGACTTCATTTCGCACTCGCCATCAGCTCTTCGAATCTTTCTTTAAGAAAGAAGAAAGCCTTGTGTTCTGCTGCGATATTGATGGTCTACTACAAGCTCTCGGTATTGCACATGATCCCCACGAATGGCGGCTGTTTATAGACGCTTCAAAACTGAGCCTAAAGGCGGTTTTGTTGAATAATGGGAACCAGCTTCCACCCATACATATTCCACATGCGGTCTACATGAAGGAGACTTACGGCAATCTAATGCAGCTACTGGAGACGATTAACTACAGCAAGAATGGCTGGCAGATATGTTCTGACCCGAAGGTAGTATCTCTGTTGATGGTTTGCAGCAGGGATATACAAAGTACTGCTGTTTTCTTTGTCTGTGGGACAGCAGAGCAATCGATTTGCACTACATCAAGAAAGACTGGCCTCCGAGAGCATTTTGTAAGCCTGGAGAAACGAATGTACAGCACCCACCATTGGCACAGCCACACAAAATCATCATTCCTCCTTTACACATCAAGCTCGGTCTTGTCAAAAACTTGGTAAAAGCCATGGATAAGAATGGACCAGCATTCAAGTACCTGCATGAAAAATTCCTCGACTCAGTGAAGCCAAATTAAAGAGGGCATCTTTGTGGGCCTCAAATTAGACAGCTCTTTCGAGACCCCAAGTTTGAGGAACTTCTTCAAGGTAAAGAAAAACAGGTTTGGGATGCATTCTATCAAGTGGCAACAAACTTCCTGGGGAATGACAAGGCAGAAAATTACAAGTGTCTGGTTGAGGATATGTTGGCTTTGTTTCATGAATTCGGCTGCAATATGTCCTTAAAGATCCACTTTCTTGATTCCCACTTAGATTTCTTTCCTGATAACTGCGGGCAGGTCAGCGATGAGCACGGCGAACGCTTTCATCAGGACATTGCCACCATGGAGCAACGGTACCAAGGCAAATGGTCTACGTCAATGCTAGCTGACTATTGTTGGACAATCAGTAGAGATGCTCCACAAGTCCACTACAAACGGCAGGCCAAAAGAAGTCGAAAGCCAGAAGCAGACTAATGTTTTCTTACCATGTATAATAATATTGACATAAGTACACTTTTTCTGAAATATGCGTACATTTTACAGAAAACCCGTAGCCAATTCAGCTTTTTCTTAGTCATTTTCGTGTTCAGCACATTGAATTCATTAAGAAATGACTATTTTCAGCTTGGAAGCATGAACTTTTCGAAAATTTGTTGCCCAGTGTTACCTGTCAAATGAACAGTTGGGAAGTAAACTATTACCACTGTAGTGACCTTTATTTAAGAGGGGACTTTAAAGAGCGGGGGTCAATAGATGTCGCCGTCGCATAGTGGCCCCAAATACCGAAGAGTTGGCCAAAAGTCGAAAAAAAAAAGATTCCTATGTAGAAACTTTTAACTATCGGAATAGCTGTAGAATTGCATATAGTATGTATTACCAACATTAGAGCAAGCCATGCATTCACACCTGCTTGTAAAGTTTACTATCTGTACTTCCTTTGTAACGGTCGAGCACGTCACTGCTGAAATTATGAAGCACAAGTGTAAGTACGTTTTCCTAGACACGCTAAAAAGTTTATAGGTTAACATTTTTCAATTCTATTAAATGGATTCTTTTCTTGAAGATGAATACAACAATAATTTGTTGATCAAAATTAATGTTCACAACATGCTAATAAATCAGTTGTCAATCTTATTGACGTAATTTACAAGATTGACTTTAGAGAAGTCGTCAGAAAAAAAGCAAAAAGTAAAAAGTCTTGATGAATCTTGCCTCGAAACAAATTATAGGCAGTTAATTGAATGTTTCTCTAAAACATATCAAGTAGTTGGCTGCCCATAGGTGCCTCTAAGGTTTTTATGCTAGATTTTGTATAACGATGCCAGAAAAATCAAGAAGAATATGTTGTTTGAAGGGAAAATGTAAAAATATCTACCGCTACAACGAATGATACATCAAAAACAGTATGCAGGAATAGGCGGCCATATTTTGTAGTCATATCTTGTTGCGGTCCTTGCACTACACGACATACGTATATGGTAAATTCATGAGACAGTTTTGGAAAAAATGGGCACATAACACATGTGTACTTATAAATATAGAAATAATTGGTAATATTTGTGGTAGATTATCTTCCATTTCTGACTGTTTCGTGAATATAAATGCAGTTTTATATTAAGTAAGTCCGACATTTTGAACCAAGCCATTTTGTTTTTCCAAAAATTGCCATCATATTGGTAATCAGCAACTTGAAAAACCCTCATATATCGAGTTTCATGAATATACATGCATTTTTGTACTAAGTAGTCCGCCATTTTGGATCCGCCATTTTTTTTTTCAAAAATAGCCTTCATATTGGTAATAAGCGACTTGCGAAACCCTCATTTGCCGAGTTTCGTGAATATAAATGCAATTTTATATTAATAAGTCCGACATTTTGAATCCGACATTTTGTTTCTT
Organism: Protaetia brevitarsis; assembly: GCA_004143645.1. Taxonomy (NCBI): domain Eukaryota; kingdom Metazoa; phylum Arthropoda; class Insecta; order Coleoptera; family Scarabaeidae; genus Protaetia; species Protaetia brevitarsis. The sequence continues at coordinate 2,209,091 of RXPK01000063.1, forward strand.
CAAAATTGCCATTATATTGGTAATCAGCGACTTGAGAAACCCTCATATACCGAGTTTCATGAATATACATGCAGTTTTGCCCTAAGTAGTCCGCCATTTTGGATCCGCCATTTTATTTTTTCCAAAAATGCCCTTCATATTGGTAATAAGCGACTTGAAAAACCCTCATATACCGAGTTTCGCCAGAATCAAATAATAGCTTCATATTTTGGCCAGCATTTCGGGATTTGGGACCACTGCGTGTCGTTTAAATTTATGTCTAAATCTATAGGAATGATTGTAGACATGTTGTTCTAAGTAGCAAAGGGTTTTGGGCTATTTAATTTTACTTAATAAAGCGTACAAACCGAGATGAAGTACGGGAAAAATACCTTTCTATAAGTTTTAAAGAATTCAAAAACCTAAGTACTAGCAATGTGAGAACTCGACCTATTGAATTATGTGTTCACACGGTGACTGCCAGACGCAAAAGTAAAACAACGGTTCCTTGGATCGCTCTTACAGTCAACGTGTTAATTACCAATAATAACGATGGAGTATTAAATTATTTTTGGAGATCATTAGGGACCAGTAACTGGTATGTTTAGCTATAACCTAACATAGGTTGTGGCAAATTGCCAAAACAGCCACACTACAGTTTTCTTTGTTGTTGAATCATAAAATGAGTGTATAAGCAAAGATTATTTCCACTGTTGCCAGATTCCTTGCTTACTGCTCGGTGAACTAGATGGTGCTTGCTTCGTTTATAGAATCGGATGTGAGTCATATGGTCGTGGTGATGGGATAATATAATTGCCGAATATAAAAAAAAATGATTCCATTTTTTCTGCCTTATTGGGTTTTTTTACCTGCTACAGAGATTATATACAATGTTTTTAATATGTATTGAAGTGGAGTGAGCATGTGATATTATTTAAGTTTATTAAAATAATTTGAAACAATAAGAAAAGGAAATAAAATGTAGCAGCAGACAACCTGACGATGACCAGGTGATGTAGGAAATCTCTGCATTTGGCAAGTCCTTCAAGGCATTTTCCTTCAGAATGTTGCTTTCAGGAAGTATAGATGATCAGTAGTGATATACCTATACATCGAAATTGAATATTAGAATTTGAATAGTATATTTTTTATAACAGATATTGACATATCAAAGTTGGATCTAATTCAATTCAAATGAACGTTTTTATTTTTTTTGCGGTGTAGTTATTTTATTTAAACTTAGTCTAATAATGTTTTTATATGGGTTGGCATTCCAATTGCATTGATATATCAGCAGAAAACCATGGAAAATTGCTGGGATTCGGTTTCGTCACAATTTATGTGTATAAATAGTTGGTTGCTTATTGTACTGTAATTATTTTTTTTAATTGTAAATTTTACATAGTAATAAGTGTTAAAAATATTTAAATGTACTTTTCCCATGATCCAGAAACACTTACCTTTATTTTATTTAAATATAAGGTGATTCCAGAATTTTGTAATAATTGTTTATTTTATTTTTGCATAAACATTCGACAGTCCATTCGGTCACATGGGCATTCTCATGTTTTAAACATCTTATATTCCCCTTACTTTGGTGAAATTAACGGACTCTCTGAGACAGTTTGTTCCCTTTTTCAAAAGACAATCGCTGTAGAAAAAAGTCTGCTAGAATCTTTCTAAGGATTCACTAGCCAATCTTCGTCAGAAGCAAACGTGTCTCAATTTATTTCGTAAATTTAACGTCTATTTTGTTCAAAATCTAATTTTATTCAAATTCCAACCTAAAAGTGATTGTTAATGGTTAAACAAAGTTATCACATTAATTTTATCTAAATTTTACCTACAATCTTTCAGTAATTTTTCTCCAACGACGATTTTCCTGAGATGTGTTCCTGTCCTAAGCCATCCTCCGTGTTTAGAAGTACGATATACTAGACCCCCATCAGATGCCCGATCACACTTGCCCATTTTGATATCCGGTGAATTCATCCCTGTAGAATAAGTATGGGCAACCTTTGACAAGTCGTGGGCCAAACTTTAGTGTGCAAATACGTTCGCGGGCCGCGTTTAAAAGTAGTGCATTTTAAAGTAGTGGTCATAATTTTTAGCAATAGATATCAGACATGAAATAATACGACAATGTTATTATAATGCAATTTATTAAAATAAGAAAATGAAATGAAAAAAATAGGTACAACATTATAATTAAATCGTGAAATTTGGAATTATTACAAACTACGAAAGTTAAAGAGCGACAACGCAATCAATGAGACCCTTGAGCTTGAATTTGGGAAACTAACCATCGATGTTTGGATGAATTCCACTGATACAAACACGTAAACAATTTTCCAAATTATCGTCAGTCAGCCTTGTACGATGTTTTGATTTATTAACTTTCATCATTGAAAAGAACTGTTCGCATTTATAAGTACTGCCAAACGTACAAATCAATCTTCCTGCGAATTTTCTAAGATCCGGAAAATGGTCGTCTTCGAGGTATTTTTTGTAGAAATCGCACAACTCCACGTCTTCAAATTTAGATTTTAGGAGTGAGTTTCCTTGAAGCTCGATCAACTCCATTTGCAAGTGTATTGGAGCATTTTGTACATTACTTTTGTTGGAGTAGCTAATAAATTGAAACTGTCTTCTATGTTTTTAAAATCGCTAAATCTGTTCAAAAATTGCTTCGACAGTGAGTTCTTCAAAATATTGAGCATAAGCGGTATTTTCATACGCAGAGAGCGTGGTGAAATGGTAACTGTTACCAGACAGCAACTGTGCCTCCCACAAGCGGATTTTGTTTCGAAACGCTTTCAAACGTCTGTACAAATTTACATTTACTAACTGTCCTTGTTTTTGAAGTTTCAAATTTAAATCGTTCAAATGGCATATAAGGTCGACCAGAAATGCTAAGTCACATATCCATTTTGGGTCACTCAGTTCAGATAGTGGTTTATCTTTTATTTGCATAAAATCTGCTATCTCATTTCTAAGCTCTTAAAACCGTTTCAGCATTTTTCCTTTGCTTAACCATCTGACTTCACAATAATATGTTACGTCGTCATATTCGGCTGATATTTCATCCAAAAACGCCTGAACTGACGATGGTTAAGCCATTAATTAATTCAATTGCCTTTTTCATACAAAATTCCGATGAAACCTTTACGTAAGCCGACCATAGAAGGTGCACCATCTGTGCATACACCAACTAATTTTGACCATGGCAAACCAAAACTTGTGAATATCTTTTCAACTTCATTAAAAAAGTCCTCTCCTGTAGTGGTTCCTTTTAGCGGCTGTAAAGCAAGCAATTCCTCAGTAACAGTGAACTCTTTATCAACACCTCGAATAAATAAGCCAGTTGAGCTGTATCAGACAAGTCGGTGCTCTCGTCTAATGCTATGGAAAATGATTCAAAACCAGCCATACGGTCAGTCAAAGTTGTTTTTATATCATTAGCCATCATTTCTATACGTCGAACAACAGTTCGTCTCGACAAACTAATTTTTTCAAATTCATTTTTCTTTTCAGGACACAAAACACTGCAAACTTCTAACATACACTCCTTGATAAATTCTCCTTCGGCAAATGGTTTTAATGACTGCCAATTTTGAACTAACTATAAAACTAGCTTTCACAACATTATGAAGTTGTGTTCTCTGTTTATGAAACATTTGCTGCTGTTTTTCCAAATTTGCGGTAAGCTTCTGGATTTTGTCTTTTCTTATCTGTCCTGTCAGTGAGTGCAGCATAGGATGCTTAGTTGGGTAATGCTTCTTTATATTGAATTCTTTCATCACTGAAATGGATTCATTACATAGCAAACAAATAGGTTTACCATTGTGCAAGATAAAAAAGAAATCTTCAGTCCATTTTTCTTGAAACTGGCGACCCTCTGCATATACTTTTCGTTTCTTTCCACAAGACATCATTTTCGTTTACTTTTGTTCGATAAACTTAATAACAAAATATAATTAGTAAGCACTCAAGCTGCACACAAAGTCACAAAGCAAATTGACGGCACTAGCAGTTCGAAGTTATCACCTCGATAGCTCAAATAGAACTGAACTAAAATTCGGGCCATCCACCCGCTTATATAGGTAAAATGAAGGAATGATCTAGAATCGTCTAGTATAGAACATTTGAGAAGCTATAATCTTTTGTTGCGCCGCCAGTGAGGCGGCAAACATCAAAGGCTTTGATGTTTGCCGCCTCACTCGTTGATGATCGCCGCCACTCGGCTTGCTCACTCATTTGATTCCGCAGGAGCAAGCGACAAACCCCATATCAGTCGATCTTCCTCATTTGGAGTGAGTATGAGTAAGTAGTGTAATATTTTTTTTATAATTGGGTTTTCCAAAATGTCTCGCGGGCCGGATCAAATCTTACAGCGGGTGATGGAGAAATTCTGAAAACATTGATTGATTTCAGCATACAAAAGGATATGGGAATCAGGTATTTTTCTCCTTGGAGCAAAAATCTTGTTAACCAGTGTAACAAGCGAGAGTCCAACGGTGAGGATCGAAAAAGAATCAACCTCCTAAGCGCACAACATTTCATAATTATAAATCAAATCGTCTCCGCACTGAAGCAATTATGTTCAGACTTTTTGACAAACCTGTACTTATGTCAAAACGATATTCACCTAAAGAATTTGACATTTCAGTTTGACATTCGTTAAATGGGGCTACGTTCAAAATTCCGCCTGCGCTTTACAAAAAGGGGGAACCGGGAACTTCGCTAACATGATTTCATCCTCATCGTTCGGAGCAAGTAATAACAAAATCCACAGTCACTCAATCGTAGCGAGAAAGCGGCACAAGTATTTTTTCCGGTTTCAGAATACAAAGTGATACAGAAAATCGGGGAGGGTTCGTTCTCTGAGGTGCTAAAGTGCGAAGACAAGGTCACGGGAACGTTGTACGCCGCGAAACGCCTTAAGAAAACCTTCAAATCGTAAGTGTTCCGCTTTATGGGAGCGCTTTTGAAAGCGTCCTATAAATCATCTCTTTCGTCTAGTCTAGCAGACGTCATGACCTGTGCCGAGATCATCGCCCTGCACAAACTATCGAGACATCCGAACGTCCTATACATGATCGAGTACTTCTAGTAGGTAGGGTAAATTTGGCAACGAGGCGGTAAGTATTAAAGTTAACGCGATTCGATTACTACAGCGACCCAAGCGTTGGGAAGCTCACGTACGTCTTTGAACTCATGGATATGAGCATGTACGAGTATATGAAGGCCAAGAAGAGGCCCATGACTGAGATACGAGTCAAGAATTACCTCTATCAGATGCTCAAAGGTCTCGAGCACCTGCACAAGAATGGTTTGTTCCACAGAGACATCAAACCTGAGAATATCTTGGTGAAATTACCTCAGCCCAATGTGATAGGTTTAACCTACATGCAAGTAAGACAATCTGAGATGTCATCTGTACTATACCTTGTCTCAAAATTAGGGAAAAGTGTTTGAAATAATCGCGCCAAAAAGAAATATTTTGATTGACTTTGGCACAACCTCGTTTACACATAAAAAGAAAATAAGTTTGTTCGCGTCACATGAACTAGGGTGTACTTAAGTTGAATTAGGCGCAGCTAAAACTAAAAAAAAAACTTTTTAGTGTAAAAAGTTCAAGTAAGCCACATTAACACAAATTCGGAACATTTTCGGACTTGACAAGTTGACAGAACAATTTTAATTGATCACTTTATAAAGAAAAGATAAAAAGAAAATGCATTGTATTGATTGTATTATCCTCGTCTAATACAATCACAAATCCACCACTTATATCTTCAATAATTACCTTCTAACTCACAACAAATGTTATTTTCAATAGAGTTAACATTGCCAAATTCATCTCAATGAATACGAGCCATAGAATAACCTGACTAGATTGGTAACTCTCATACGCCAACTCGGGCTGCGTTTAGTGACGCCTAATGACTATTCTTCGTACTAAAAATTTATTGGCGGGTAATTTAAATGTTATTTGCTCTTTTATATTTATAATTTGAAATAGAACAAAAACACATGATTTTGTAAAATATCTTTATTAATTGTGCAAAAATACAATAAATTAAATGTACATGGTACTATTTCCTATAACAATAGTATATAAATACATAAACATTTATTTTAAATCAAAAATTAATGAAAAGCAAAAAAGGAGTAACAACATATGCATTGAATATTACATTTTTAGAGACAAATGTGAAAATTGAAGCAATAAAATTCTAGAAATAGGTCGATGAAATATGTGAATTCATAAACATAAATCGGAATATCATTATGAATAACCACAATCTTTTATTAGAAAAGAATTAATTAATTTTAACCAGGTAAAACGATATATACATAAAATAAATTTATAGACTGGTGACGTAAACTTAAATTGTTGATCTAAAACTCGAGAACACTATCTAATCCTCCTTGTTCTGTATTCCAAATTACATTAATCGTTCTACAACAAAAGCCATCAATGTATTTATAAATCCATTCAATCTTTGAATCAATAAAATAATAAGGATACTCTTAAGCATTTGAAGAGAAAAATCACAAAGTTCATTGAAAGCTTACTGTCCTGAATTAATTTTTTTTGTTTTATTGTAACCAATAAGCCATATTTCTCATACATAAATAAATACAATACCAGTCAAACGAGTCTTACAAAAATGCCCCTATGTAAAATCATTAAATAATATATTTGTCGCAAAATAAAACCACAGATAAATATCTAAAAAACAAATAGTATGTAGAGCTATAAAAATGAAATGTAACAAGTATCATTTCAAGCAAATTTTCAATTTGTTTTAAAAAAAATTAAAAAACAAAACATGACTGAAAACCTGATAAGTGCAAATAAATCGGACTTTAGTTTTAACTCGATCGTATACTAGACAAGTGATTTTCGAATCAAGATTTATTTTTCACATTCCAGTTGATTAAGTAATTTTCCTTGCAGGGAGTTTTCTATACAAATTAAAAGATTATTGAGAGTTAAAAGTTAGGTTACCTGATATTTGAAATTATATTACTAATTTAGCATTAAAAGAATATATTTCTAGTAATATTTGGTTAAAATTAGTTAAGAGCTTTTCCATTAACATAATAAATTTAGTTTATAGTTTCCTTCCTCTATAATCGTCTAGAGGAAACTCACTAATAATTTTTTAATTTTTCTCCCAAAAATTCTTTTGTTATCTAAATCGCTTGTGGTTATTTTGTTTGCATTTATTTACTAAAGCCAATTTTTGATTCGCTGTCATTAAATCACTTCCAGATTTGGTTTTGATTTCTTGGGTTATGGGATATTATGCCTCAAGCCCCAATCCATTGACCATAATGGGTTTCACTAAGACTTAGTCTTCCTTTCGAAGGAGTTAATTGACATTGTCATGCTGCATTAACTAAAAACACTATATTTACCTAAAATAATATCTTTGATTGGGGTGGTATATCTTAGAATGTTTACTTTTAACTTACGTGTACATTTTTATGATGTAAGTTGAGATGGGGAAACATTTCTTGATATTATCGATGGATCTGATGCACCTAATTAAACATAAATTTATATTACCCCATTATAACCGATTATAGCTTAATTAGATTTAATAAATCACTTGTTTTTCATGTTATGTACTAATCAAAATTGATTTGTAAATATTAATAACTTACATAATAAATGCGGAAGCAATTTTCTTGCTGCAGATTGCAATGCAATGTCTCCAGAAGAATTCTCTAGAAAGTGTACCTGACTTATGCATAACCCTAAATAAATCTTAATTATACACGTCTGCTTACTGCAAATCGTTCAATCAATACATTACCCGGCATACTAAACGTTATAACATACTTTTCCACAACATTTCACACTTGCAAAACGTTCGAAATAACCAAAAAACGTGCATAAAACCGCGATGAGAAACGACGCCAGCAAATTTTGTCAAAATGGCGTCAATAAACAAAAAACGAGTGATCGCAGCACCACGCAGCGCGATTGTCGAGAACAGCCGAGAATAGTGAATGAGCGAGATAGACGACATTACGATACGAGCTTATTTCACTGTGATTTCTTTACTTTCTTACATTTTTTGAAGTTAATTTACTCATTCGATAACCTACATTTGTCTGACAGCCATTGACAAATGACAATTAAATCAAAGGTTCAACTGCTTAAACTTTTCGCAATCGCTTCGAAGCAAGTGCAGATAGTTCTGTACTTTCCACCAGGAACCTGCGACGTGAACACTAAAAAGTTCAGCGTTTCTTGCGTGAACACAAAAATTCTTAAAGTGCATAATAATGTAAATAGTTCATGCGACGCGAACAAACTTTGTTTCGGACGCGACCTGTCAACAGTATTTCAAAAATTTCTTCCCATCATTTATTTTGACGATTTATAAATAAAAGTTAAAGTTATTGTTAAAGCTAACATTGTTGAAAAAACAAGTTCAATCACTGTGTTAGACACTTTTCCCATCAAGAAAATTCTGAATTCCTAAATATATAAAAATGTGAAAAGTAATGGGATAGAGAACGATTTGATAGAACCACTTATAATTAATTTAGGAAATAGTGACACAGAAAATGATATTTGCCAAATACTAATCAACATTAATTATTAACGTGAGTACCAGGTACCAGGTCACAAAATATTTCATAAGTTTAGAAAACTACCAGTCATTGCATACTTACCAAATCGTGTGTTGGTTATAAGTAGTGTTAGTGGAAATATATTTTAGCTCAAGGGTGGCCCTTCTTAAAGAGCTACGGGGCCATAGCCGCACCATTGCAAATTAATCATTAAGGAGCTTTTAATTTTTGTAAAAATACCAATAAATATACGTACACAAACACACACACAACAAAAAGTAATTAATGTTTCCACCCTTATGCGAATATAGCATGGATTGAATTAATTTTTGTATGTACAATATATGCGACAGTAGTACCGATTCACGTTAGTTTCAGTTGTATAGTTTTAGTGACACTTTTTAATGGCCTATCAGAATAGAGCCTTTGCCGCTATTTTCTATCCTTTCTCTAAATTTTGCAGTGTAAACCAGTCTACCACCGCTACTCTTGATTTTGAGATAAGGTATAGTTGTAAGAGACTCTCCACTGTTTTGCCCATTTTTCTTTTTGTATATTTAGACCGAAGTAGTAAAATTAGCAGATTTGGGTTCTATCAGGGGTATATATAGCAAACCGCCATATACCGAATACATCTCGACCAGGTGGTACAGATCTCCGGAGTGTTTGTTGACAGTCGGATATTACGGGCCCAAAATGGACGTCTGGGCCGCTGGATGTGTCTTCTACGAAATGTTGACGTAAGTTCTAAGGATTTCCTTTCAATGGGAAGTTTGAATTATTTGAATCAATACGTAGATTGAAGCCTCTCTTCCCTGGCACCAACGAGATTGACCAATTGGCTAAGATACACGCGGTTTTGGGGACACCCAGCATGCGCATGCTCAACAAGCTGAAGAAAAAGTATTTCTTTTTTTATTTTTTCTTTAATTATAAGAAAAGATCTAATCCGATAAGCTTAGCAAACGAGCACAAACAGTCAAGTCAAGTCAAGTCAAAAACAAAAATCAAATCTATTACTTAAATAATTGTCGAAATATTTCAATAAACCCTAGTTTAATTTTTCCATCAGCCTGGAAATTCATTGTACTTTTTTTTAGGAATTTTATAAATACAAAACTATATTGTAATAAGATACTATGCAGTAGTGATGGATTGCTACGAAGCAAACTGCTATTTTGTAGCAGCAATTCAATATCAAAAGAAACTGCTACTTTTTCTAGCAATTTCCTGATATAGTAGACAAATACGAATGTTGTGAAACATACATGTACCCGGTAAAAAAGAACCTTCTAGAAATAACGAATATACGAACATCGCATCCGCTTAAGTAAATAAGAGAATGAAAAATAAACAGAATCTCTAACAACTACCTAGAAATATTGTTTTTGTCACGCCCAGGTGAAGACAATTTTATTCCAAGTAATAATAGTTAACAACCCCACACAATATAAGTTTCACTGATTAGTTTTCCTAGTTTTTATATCGATTTTGGTTAAGAAATACCTATGCAAAAAGACATAATACGTATCATTATAGAAACTCGATCATTATGAAACGTAACCCCTCAGAATCTACTACTAGTTATTATTGTTACTTGTCACAATGACTATTTCATAATTGATAGAAAATGCCAATTTATACTTTTCCATTCAAGAAACTATATTTTTTCATTTGGTATTTATATTAGTAGATCATTATTAGTTACGGAAATATATACAATACCTAGGTGTATATTGTAATGTAATGTAATATTAGATTGGTATTTATTATGTATGTACTTATTATAGATTTTAGTATTTGCATAAACTCAAAATATATAATTTATATTATTTTATTATTGAAATTACTGTTTAAGTTAATATAAACAAACATATAACACTTTATAGATGTTACACTGCGTAGGCTTTCACGGCCGGTGTAACTATAACTAACAGCTTCTTGCGGGTTTCGCCGTGTGTCAAAACTTTCGCTCGACGTTTCGCTGTTCATACTGATAGCTTCTTCAGGATAACTGAACTGATTTTCCATGGTCCGACATTCTTCTTTTATACGCCCCCTGGTGCATCCAACCGTGTAGTTTCCGCTCCATTGACCGTGACGGTTCGTAGTAGGCTCTTCCACGTGTTGCTAAGGTGGTACCCTTCTTCTCTGTTAACGGTTTTGTTCTTCTCTATTTCTATGGCTTCCCTGATGAGTCTTTTTCCGTAGTTCTTGGTGGTAGTTATTACTTTTACATTCTTGAAATCTATTTTGTGTCCGGTGTCGTGCATGTGTTCTGCCACTGCTGATTGTTCGGTCCTTCTTAATCTTGCGTCCCTCTCGTGTTCTTTTATTCTTATGTCGATGGCTCTTCCTGTTTGTCCGACGTAGCACTGTCCGCATTGGCATGTTATCTTGTAGATACCTTCTGTGCGCCCCTTGGGTATCTTATCCTTTGCGGTCGGTAGATACTGCTGGATCGACGTTGCAGTCCCGAAGCGTACTTGTACGTTACGTTTCTTCAAAATTCGACCTACTTTTTCGGTGACTCCTGCTATGTAAGGTAAACACGCCATCCCTCTTCGTAGTTCTGTAGTTGTCTCCAGTGTCGTCTTCTTTTTAGTGGTTCTCCTTATGTCGATGTCAGTGTAACCATTCTTCTTTAGTGCTTTCTCCAAATGTATCTTTTCACTGGTAAGATGTTGTTCGTCACTGATGGTTTCGGCTCTGGATAGCAATGTTTGTATTAATGTCTTCTTAAGATCTCACCATCATCCGAAGCAGAAGAAGACATTAATACAAACATTAGCACACAAGTGGTTTAGAGAGAAAATCTTTGTAAAATTTTATTTATTACTAGTAGATACAGTTACTTGCAACAACAATTGTCACACTGAAAACGTACTTTTCAGTTTTCGCTATCTTAATTATGCACAAATTGACAAAACTGTTTGAGTATCAACCAAATTTGGAAGTAGTACTGCAGTTGAGCTCCCTAAGAGCGAAAAAAATTGAAATATGTAATTCAATGAAACAATATTTGGAAAAATTGTGATTTTTACTTTTTCTAAAATATGTTTACAAAAATTTGGAGACAGCCTCAAAATTGAATACTAAGCAACTTTTTCAAATAACTTTTTTGGGTATCATTTAATGTCGCTTGCCGTGATTTTTACATCTGGCTCTTCACGAATGCATTTATTTTGAATAATATAAGATTTACCCCATAATAAGTAACTTGTTTCTTTTGGATAAATAAACTATTATTATTATTATAAAATGAAAAAAAGATGCATATGGTCCATAATAACAATACATCTGAAACTGCACTATCACCACTAATCATTTGCTTTAAAAAAAAATGATTTATTTTCAAATGAAAAAATATTTTTTTGTTTTCTTTTCTTATTTTCTGGGACCATTTGGAATACCTGTTCAAAATCTCTCTAGTCGTCCTTCTCTATCCTTATTTTGCGAGATAGCAATAACGTTCTTGTAAAGAAGCCTTTCCCCTATTACATATAATTAACCTTTTATATTTCCATGTAATTCTAACTTCCACATAGGTCTCACAATTGTCAAAATTTTCCGCGTCAGTTAGGAGCCGGCCTCTCTCCCCTGCTCGGCCAATTCAGCGAAGACTGTCGCAGCGTCCTCAAACTGATGATACAGTACGATCCAGAGAGCAGGATCAACGTGCGTCGCCTAGTGGATCACCGCTATTTCGCACCGCTGCGCGAACAATACCTCTACAACCAGTTCAAATTCACCGCGCTACAGAAGAGCCCGGCAGCAGCAGAAGGTATGGTAACGTACGCGAAATGCACCGGCGATCACGTGATGGGTTACCTGTCATTGGCTGAGACGCTCAAGCAGCAGACCAAGGTTGGCTGTGCCGTATAATGAAAACGGTTTTGACATATAGAAAAGTACCGAATTATTATATTCTCTGCAGGTGCAAGGTGCGAATCAGGCAAAAGTCTATAATCTGCCGAAACCTAAGAAGCCTGTGATACCCATTTCGAAAACATCGGCCGAACTCAACCCTTCAAAACGGGTATGTTTATACGGATCTCCATATATGGCATTAAAAAATTTCTTTGAAAAATATCAGTATACGGAAACTTCAATATTTAAAATGATTGTGACATCCATATACAATATTTTTGAATATCTCTCGGGCGACCATAATTAAATGACTACTCACAGTCGCCCAACTAATTTACCAATATAAAGATCAACAGCTCGACCACATTCACACCGTATGTCAAAGAGAATGCGCAAAATAATGTGTACACCTAGAGAAGAAAATGCATTCCGTCAACCGACATCCTTTTGTTGGAAAAATATTATTGCATTAACAACATTTTTAATGAAATTGAACAAAATATAAGGTTAAAATAACTGAAAAAAAAATGTTGACAATATTTTGTTAGTTCAACAGTTGTTTGTTTGTTAGGGGTATCACCAACAATATATTTTGTTTGAACGAACCAAAAATATTTTGTTATTTTAGCTACATCGAAATTGTTAGAAGAATACTTCACAGTAGTATATTTTGAAAAACATTTTTAATTACTTTAACTAAATTCGTTCTATTGATATAGCTATATTAGATGTTCCGTAATATGTATGTAAAGTATTTATTGGCTGGTAATGATATACAAAATAAGACAATTTAGCAAAAAAAAAAAACTTGCCAAAAAGACTAAATCGCTTCCCATATTAATGGAATTTGGCGTTCTTCCTTTAGCCTCAATGAATATAAAACATAAACAAATGAAACAACAAAAAAAAAAAAAAAATAAGGAAGTAAGAAAATAAAAATAGCAATATAAAACATAACATTCGTGGACATGTGCATAAGCACAGCTAGCAAATACAAACAAATGCAATATCCCCAATGCCCTATTTATAATAAATACATAATTACATATGGCAAAAAATGAAACAAAAAGATAATTAACCACATCGGTGAAGGCGAAATTTAACTTTGAAGCGAGCGAAGTGACTCCGAAAGACTATATCTGATACGAGGGATGTGCAACCATGGCTCATTGTTGGCAGTACATAAGTGTTTAGTAACTTAGCCACATTGTATGAGAAGCTACGTTTAAATATCTCAGTTCTATGCTTAGGGATAGTTAAAAACTGATTACCTCGAGTATTACCAGTGTGCGTTTGGTATCTGAATTTTATTTTATTGTACAGGTATGAAGATTTTTTATACTTAATAATTTTTGTGAAAAAGATAGTACTGTGTAACGTTCTGGTATTCGTCATATTTAAAGAACCGGAATCATTAAGCATACGTGTAACGCCTCGCCTTCCTCGCATACCGTAAACGAATCGAATACCGCAATTCTGGATGCGCTGTATTCTCCTCCCCTCCTCCCGACTAATACAGGGTCCATATACCACATCGGCATAACTGAAATGGGAGAGAACAAGTGATTTATACAAGAGCAGTTTCGTGGAACGATCAAATAAGTTTCTGTGCATGAAAAGTGATCTAAGGCTCAGAGTAGCTCTCTTAATTAAACAACTAGTATTTTCACGGAAACGAAGGCGGAAATCCATTAGCACTCCGAGATTTTTGACGCACTCCAAGGGAGAGATTAATGTGGATTTAATATTAATTAATAATAATACGAACGCGAACGTTTAGGTCCAAAAACGATCGTCTGTGTCTTGGCTGGATTTAGTCGTAATTGGTGATGATCGCAATACAACACTATACGCTGAAGATCCTCGTTGATATGTTGTTGAGCCCGCTTGTAGTCTTGCGGGTTAAAAGAGTAGTAGTGCTGAGTATCGTCCGCGTACATATGAAACTTGCTGTGTTTGATCACTGAGGGCAGATTAGTCACGTAAATGCTAAACAAGAGAGGGGAAAGAATTGCGCCTTGTGGAACACCATGCACCGTACACACTTCCCGGGCAAGAACATTGCCCACAGCAACTCTCTGAACCCTATCGGACAAATAAGAACGCATTAACGATACGGCAGACTCCTCCATCCCAATGCCTGAAAGCACATCTAACAATATGTGATGATGAACCGTGTCAAACGCACGCGTTAAATCCAACAAGATCAATACCGTGATATCGCCTTCATCCCAACTCCTCAAAATGTCAGCAGTAATGTGCGCCAGAGCACTGACGCAGCTGTGGAAAGGACGAAAACCCGACTGGTATGAAGACAACACATTAGTTTCATCTACAAAAGTTCTCAACTGACGCTCCAAACAACGCTCAAACACCTTTGAAAGGGCAGGCAAGATACTAATAGGTCGCAAATCCTTAAACTCCTGAACATCGTTAGACTTCGGGATGGGCTTAATTAAAGATGACTTCCAATCGGCTGGATATGTGGACGACTCAATGCAGGCATTAAAAATATGCACGATATAGTCTATAAGTAATGGCATGCAAAGGTTTAGCATTTTAGTGTTGATATTACCCATACCGCATGCACTGGTCGATAACCTGGCAAACGATGCAAACACATCCACTTGCGACATTTTTTTGAACGTAAAGTTATAATCTGAAACTTTAGGTAGGTAACCTAACGTTGGCACCACAGGACAAGCCACGGAAGAAACAAAATGATCGTTTATGTTATTTGCGTCACTAAGGGACTCAGGTATTAGAGGAGAGTCA
The DNA here is from genome assembly GCA_004143645.1 of Protaetia brevitarsis. Taxonomy (NCBI): domain Eukaryota; kingdom Metazoa; phylum Arthropoda; class Insecta; order Coleoptera; family Scarabaeidae; genus Protaetia; species Protaetia brevitarsis. Next base: position 2,224,313 of record RXPK01000063.1, read on the forward strand.
ATGGGAGCATTTGTAAGATTCAGATTTTTTAACTCTCTCCAAAACGACTTACTTGAACGCCCATGTATACTACATCGGTGTTTGAAATAAGCTTGTTTCTCACGTTTAATTGCTCTATTCACCTCATTGCGGATAGATTTATAATAATTAAAGTGACGCTCACTTTTAGTTCGACGATACCGCCGCAATGCATCGTCTCTTGATTTCATCATTAAACGCAAGTTAAAAGTCAACCAGGGTGCATATTTGTTACGTTAACCGAAATTTTAATTAATTTCGCAATAATTCCGTATAATGAAGGCAACCATATCGTTTTATTAATTTAACAAAGCCAATGAGTTGACGTGTATAACAGTTTTTTTTTTCCACATAGTAGCAAATACGTTAAATATAGATAGGTATGTATTTCAGAAATCGCAGTGAAGATGGCGTTCCTTCCATTTCACACCAGTAAACGACACGTAAGGGTCATAAAGCACAACAGTCAGAGTTAATAAAATATTAATCTAGTGCTTTTACTAGTCAAACATTCAATAGGAGTTGCGACCATTAAAGCAACGATTGGTGGTGTGCAATGGCAGTGATGTCAATAAAACTGCTATTTTTTGAGGGTTTTAAATGTATCCCGCCGTACATTTACACTTTATGTTGTGAATGAGATGATAAATGTACAATACCAAGATACTTGAACATTTCCCCTTGTAAGGCGAATAAAAAAATGCCCGATAGGTTGCTGTAGCAATAAAATATTATTAACTAAAAAGCAATTCTGTTTTGGCTCAATATAATTTTCTTGTTTAACACAGCAAAAATTGTTATTTTGACATAACAGATAACATTTATTCACTTTAACCTAAAATGGGTATTTAATCTAGCAACTTCTGCTTTTTATTTTAATGAATTCTTTTGGTTAATTTAACATGAAATAGTTGTTTATTTTCCCCGAACACTTATTGCCCTAACAATATTGAATGTTTAAAATAAAATTATCTTGATTGTTAAAACAATGCTAAAAATATTATCAAATCTACACAATTATTTTAACATTCGCATTTTGTTACTTTAACAATGATCTTTATTTGACTGTATTTAACTCAAATTCGTAGTTAAATGCCGCGTTTTTTGTTAGATTAACACATGACCTTCTTTATGTGTAGTATGGTCGTGCGTTGCAATCTAGAAACGAAAAAATTCAAAACTTTTTTAATTCATTCAAGGTTTGGTCAATTGTTTATTGATATCCTCAGGGCTACAAATGTAATAACAAAAAAATTGTTGGCAATGGTTACAAAAAATTAAAAATTAATTTAAAACTTACGTAATTAATTAAGTTTTTCTTGTAGATTGGGCTATTTTTATTCTTTTGTCGTTTTTTAATCGTAGATATTTTTTGTAGTAATAGTTTTCTCTAAAGTGAAGTGTCCAATAATAATATTTTTTTAAGTAAAATTTAATAGAACGGTCGTAATTATAATAAATAAAATTGAAGCTAAAATTTCAAATGAAATGTACATGTAAATGTATATGACAAATGATACATACAAAAGACAAACCAAAACTAGACAGAATTATCCTTTGCAACAGGCGCTGCTGGTGCATGCGTCATCAAGGAGGCTATGCTGTAGATCGAATTTTTTCGTAAAACTTCGTAACAACCTTCATAACATAGTGTCACAGTATAAACCAAATCAATATGGACATAACATGAGTCATCACACTACCAGTGTGAAATTGGATATTTCAAAAACTACTCGGTTAGAAGATATCCCACTTGCGATCAGCTGATTTGCTCTTTGATGTTTCATTAATATTTACCGAATTAACCTCATTTTAATATTTGTGTTTTCCATCAACCACCAATTTTCAAATACAAATTGTTCCCATTGGTGTCAAACCAAATAGCTCTCCTGAAATTTTAACTTTATTTTCGATTATTTTAGTTGGAGCTAATATGTTATGCTGACTATCAGATATTTTACAAAAAAAAAAAAAATCATTTAAAGTGATTATTTCCAAAATCAAAATTTTTCACGATAAAAAGAAAATGCGGGAGTAGTTAAAAAAATTGTTCATTTGCAGTGGACACCTATATAAATGCGGCAGCACATGAAAATAGTATAAGAGTGTCTAAAAATTATATAATCCGACAAAAAAGGAATTTGTAAAGAGTGAAAAAATGGCGTTTTAAATTAAGTACTTCGTTGTTTTACATTTGCTTTTTTATAGAGGGAAGAACGTTACATATTTCAAACGTTGAATTTGTAATTGCAAGAATGTCGTTTCATAGATTGTTTAACATGCTGATTTGGTTTATACTGTGATAGTACCTTCCGCACGATATTATACGACAAACTTCGATCATGTCATAGACTCCTCAATGAGTCATGAACCGGCCGCGCTTGCTTTTAATTTTTATAATTCTAAACTGTGGAGACTGTGAAGCGCCGAGAAAAAGCGGCTGACCATGACGTAGTGAAACGTCAAAGAAAAATTGCCTAAACATTATGAACCGATAAAATATGCTACCAGGCGGGGCTCATAGTCTATTGTAGGAATCACCGTACTCGCAAGAGCAATGAGAGGAGAATAACATTAGAACGGACCTGAGTTATCACAATTATACGCAGTCTGGTTGTCGTTTATACGAGCGGAACTGATAGTCCATGAACTATCCTAACTAGTTCAATGACTGCATTGCCTGGTCTATATGCTACAATCGCTTGCTGGTGTGAGTTTGACACGTGGCTTCTAGAGGGCGCACGAATTGAACTCTTTTTCACTTAGTAGGTGATTATAGGCAGTGTTGCCAGATGGCGGGTAAATTAATCAACTGTGGGTAATTGGTGCGTACTAGGACTAAATCGGGTAATTCAGGTAATTTTAACAGATCACAATTTATCAATAATTTGAAAAAACTTTATTTGTACATATGCTATTTAAATTTCGGGGTAAATAAACAATTTAGAAACATTAAGAACTTTGCTTTTGTTGACAAATTGATGGAAATCTATTCTATCTGTATAAAACGTAAAACCTGCAAAACGGTTGATATTGCAACTGCACTGCTGACGTTTTTTTTGCGGTTTATGAATGTTATAACATGGATTGCTTTATTGTAACCTGGAGTCATGGTATGAAAAGCTTAAATAGCATATACTAGATTTAGGGCGGATAATGTAGACTTTCTATTTAATTTCAGAGAAAATAAGGACAATAAATCATCATCTACCCCAAATGTAAATTCCAGATCCAAAATTATATTAAGTCATAATTAATTGAGTGCGTTTTATAGTTATGTGAACATTTCTGAAAAATGTTTACTTTTGGATGTGTCTGGTTTTGACAATATAACATACAAATGTTCACTTAAATCCTTTAATAATTTAGAACAAATCAACAATCGCTCAAAACAAGGATGGGTAAAAATTCGGGTAATTTTAAATATCATGCGAGTAAAACTAGGTAATTTAATCACAGAATGCGGGTATTTGAGGCACTTGGAGCTGGTAACACTGATTATAGGTAAAGCTTAAGATGTGATTAGCGATGAAAGTGGGTTTATACACTCGGAAGAGCGCTGATGACGCCTGGTAGGCACAAACTCGGAACCGTCCCTAGTGTTATTCCTCTTTCACTACTCTTGCTAGTATGGTGATTCCTATAATAGACCATGAGCCTCGTCTGGTGGCATATTCTATCGATTCATTATATTTAGGCAATTTTTCTTTGATGTAGTACCTCATTGAGTAAAGGGGATAGGATTCTGGTAGATTTGATTGCTATTTATTAATTTATTAATTAAAGCAATTATGGTAAAGCATGACCATTTTCTTGCAAAACATTTTTTAAGAATAATATTTTTTTGTATAATAGAAAGTTAATTTTAATTTTGGAGGGATGATATGAGTTGTAGTGTGTGTTTCATAGATTGTTTAACATGCTGATTTGGTTTATACTGTGATAGTACCTTCCGCACGATATTATACGGCAAACTTCGATCATGTCATAGACTCCTCAATGAGTCATGAACCGGCCGCGCTTGCTTTTAATTTTTATAATTCTAAATTGTGGAGACTGTGAAGCGCCGAGAAAAAGCGGCTGACCATGACGTAGTGAAACGTCAAAGAAAAATTGCCTAAACATTATGAACCGATAAAATATGCTACCAGGCGGGGCTCATAGTCTATTGTAGGAATCACCGTACACGCAAGAGCAATGAGAGGAGAATAACATTAGAACGGACCTGAGTTATCACAATTATACGCAGTCTGGTTGTCGTTTATACGAGCCATTTGCGGGACTGGTAGTCCATGAACTATCCTAACTAGTTCAATGACTGCATTGCCTGCTCTATATGCTACAATCGCTTGCTGGTGTGAGTTTGACACGTGGCTTCTAGAGGGCGCACGAACTAAACTCTTTTTCACTTAGTAGGTGATTATAGGCAGTGTTGCCAGATGGCGGGTAAATTAATCAACTGTGGGTAATTGGTGCGTACTTGGACTAAATCGGGTAATTCAGGTAATTTTAACAGATACAAATTTATCAATAATTTGAAAAGACTTTATTTGTACATATGCTATTTAAATTTCGGGGTAAATAAACAATTTAGAAACATTAAGAACTTTGCTTTTGTTGACAAATTGATGGAAATCTATTCTATCTGTATAAAACGTAAAACCTGCAAAACGTTGATATTGCAAACTGCACTGCTGACGTTTTTTTTTTTGCGGTTTATGAATGTTATAACATGGATTGCTTTATTGTAACCTGGAGACATGGTATGAAAAGCTTAAATAGCATATACTAGATTTAGGGCGGATAATGTAGACTTTCTATTTAATTTCAGAGAAAATAAGGACAATAAATCATCATCTACCCCAAATGTAAATTCCAGATCCAAAATTATATTAAGTCATAATTAATTGAGTGCGTTTTATAATTATGTGAACATTTCTGAAAAATGTTTACTTTTGGATGTGTCTGGTTTTGACAATATAACATACAAATGTTCACTTAAATCCTTTAATAATTTAGAACAAATCAACAATCGCTCAAAACAAGGATGGGTAAAAATTCGGGTAATTTTAAATATCATGCGAGTAAAACTAGGTAATTTAATCACAGAATGCGGGTATTTGAGGCACTTGGAGCTGGTAACACTGATTATAGGTAAAGCTTAAGATGTGATTAGCGATGAAAGTGGGTTTATACACTCGGAGGAGGGCTGATGACGCCTGGTAGGCACAAACTCGGATCCGTCCCTAGTGTTATTCCTCTTTCACTGCTCTTGCTAGTATGGTGATTCCTATAATAGACCATGAGTCTCGTCTAGTGGCATATTCTATCGATTCATTATATTTAGGCAATTTTTCTTTGATGTAGTACCTCATTAAAAAAAAAGGGATAGGATTCTGGTAGATTTGATTGCTATTTATTAATTTATTAATTAAAGCAATTATGGTAAAGCATGACCATTTTCTTGCAAAACATTTTTCAAGAATATTATTTTTTTGTATAATAGAAAGTTAATTTTAATTTTGGAGGGATGATATGAGTTGTAATATGTATATCTATTTGAATTAATGACTTTTTGGTACCAAACTAATATAATATGGTTACTCTTACGAATTACTAAGATGTCTAAAGAAGGTACAGTGTTATTATTCTCTTATTCTAAGGTAAATTGTATTGATTGTAGTTATTGAAAAATGAAATAACCTGTAATGTCTTCTTTTCTGGAACTGTGCAAATAATGTAAATGATAAAGAAGAGATGCATTCATCTAATAAATAATCCATCACATGTAGTGTAGGTATATGCACTGCAGTACTTTTTTTATTTTTGCAATGAACTACAATTGCTTTTATCGCAAAAACAAAAAAAAGTACTGCATTGTTGAATCTAATTTTATAGTATGATAAATATTAACAAAATATCAGATTTACAATACAATCAGGCGCGTATACAACTTGACTTTATAGGGTGGGTAATGGAGATGATATTTTTATTTTAACTAAAAAAAAAGGTCAGCTCTTTTTAGATACAATTTGAATAGTGTCATTATGGGAGGGGTAATTACACAAAGGAAAAAAGATGAGTGTTTGTTTTTAAATGTAAAATTTTGATTTACAAATGGGTCTCGCTGGCTTATGGGGCTGGCGGAAGGGGGGTAATACCCTCATAACCCCCTCCTGTATACGCGAGTGCTCACAATATTATTTTCGGTTTCTTGTTTCTTACGAAAATCCTCTTATAGAAGTACCTATTAAGCCCAGCTCCATCTCACGCTGATTAGAATATTATGTTTGTGTGTGCAAATAAATTCCAGCTAAATGTTATGTCTAAACAAATAGAAATAATGTGATAATTAAAATGTGTCCAATCCAATGGTCCGATCATAACAAAATCGATTCGACTATTGTCCGAAAGATGGCGCGTAGAAAAACGTTTAGGATTTTATAATTTTTAATTAAAATTCCATTTTTTCAACAGGCATTCGAAGCGTCCAATCGTCTCTATAACGCCAGTAAAACAAAGAAATCGCCCATGGGTAATTCGAAAACCTCGTCTGATCTTAACCATATTAAGCATGTAAGTTATCCTTTTTTTATCCAACAAAATAAGATTGCTACTGTTACACTGTGAAAAATATTGTTTCCCGAAAACAAATAGGGTATCTTTCGGAAAAAAATCACATTAGAAAACTTTATGTACACTACAGATTTTTAAGATTGATGCGACTGCTTTTTTCGAAGCCACCGAAATTTTATGCAAATAAATTACCTTGAGAGCAAAGAAATATTTATTTGGATATGTGATATCAAATGTAAATCGCTCATAGAAAATATTTCTTTAGTAGACATTGACAGCTTTGTTATTGGTTTACGATAGAGACCTATTGAAAATAAAAAAGAAAATTTCATTGAATAATGTCTTATTTTACCCTCTCTAAAAAAAATAATCAGGATTGAAATATTAAGTAATATTAACAATTGTCAAAATTGTGTAAATGAGCGCAAAACTGATTGTTCCTGAAATAGGGACTTGTGGATTTAGTTTATTTTATTTATTATTTTATTAGTGGCACAAATTATGCCCTTTTTCTCCACGTATTCCATTTTCAATCATTCTCTTCAACTCACCAGTAATTGCAAAGTTTGCAAGCTTTTACAGTAAGAAAGTACAGTGGCGGCTGGTATTAAAGGGCACAATGGCACGTGCCCACCCAACCACCAAGATAAACACAGAAAGAAATTCGCATGTAATTCAGCGCATTATTTTTTATTTTATTATTTTTACGTATTTTTATAACGATGGTATCAAAGCTTCTTTCCGCAGCACAGGCACTAGCGCATCTGTGAACGCTTAAAACTTTGTTCCGGGGCACTATTTCCGATGCTATTTTGAGTATGAATCGGAGGAATTCGCGTCATATGCGCTTATACGGTCGCTTCGGGGCACGCAATGCCGTGTCCCCAGTTAACGTCTTGCATCGTTTTCAACGCGTACCACGCATGTGTGATTTCAAAGGCTTGCAGTGACGTTTATTATTAATGATGGAAGTCAATTGAGTGCAAAATCTTAAAAAAAAGAAAACCCGTTCTCATTTCAGGAAACACTTTTAATTAAAGAGAAAGGAAGACCTATTCCTAATCTTCAAATAAACCACACTTCCACAAGTAAAACTCAAACTTACAATAGAGTATTGAATAAAAATATGAGTGGATGTGCGGATGTTCACTAACAAATAATTATTTGTTTTATCTGCTTAATTTTTAAAAAAGTGGTCAATGCGTGGAATAAACAAGTGTTAAATGATTTAAAACATATCGCAGAGAGGGCAAAGAAACACGAAAATTCCGTTTCTCACATGAATGCGTGCGTGGATTTAATGTTCTAGGCAAAGTGCACATACGTGAATAGTTAGGCAGTGCTTATTTGCGACATAAAATTAAGTACAACGAAAATGTGGAAAAAAATCGTCATATTTTGCATCAGATAATTATGTGTATAAAAAAATATGAAATCTTATTTTATGTTGGACAGCGTAAAATTGAAAAGTGAACTTCCAGTAATTTATGAGCACGAGTACATGTGTGACGTAGATGTAGGTGGTGTTTTGCCGCTTTTAGTGTTCATAACACACAACTTAAAAAAAAGTTTTGACGGAAACATACAAACTGTTGGATCTTATTTGTACAAACCCCATGTCGACAGCAGTATGTGAACGGTGTTTTTCCACCCTCAAACGCATTAAAACTTTTCTGAGAAGCACAATGTCAGAAGATCGACTGAACGCATTTTTACAACAAAGTCATAGACGTCTTTTCCAGCATGCGAAATACGAGAATGGATTTTATGTAAAAAAAAATAGGCAGGTTCTTATATTGTGCCCACCCCCTTTCATAACTCACGAGCACCCACCGAGAAAGTAGCAAATTAATATATTTTTGCTAATAACTGTAATAATTAAGAGGATTTTTTTCCTAAAAGCCGCTTTACAGTTCGCAATTTTTTTTTATTGCATGCGCATTCAATGGATTTCGATCAGCTGTGTGCTATTTTATCGGTGTTGCACGGAATAGAACTTGTCCTAATAGTTCATTGCGCGCAATTTTATTGAACGCAATACAAAAAATTGCGAACTGTAAAGCGGCCTTCAGAAAAAATTTCTTCTCACGCAAGATTCGAAGCTACACACTTTCGTTTACCGGACGAACGCTCACCAATTAACCCAGAGAGGAGTGTAGATTCGAGCGACAATCAACTTAATGTTCATTTGAGTGCTAGTTAGTAAAGTTATTCGACCAAACAGGCTTTATTATTCCAACAAAGAAATTTTACTTTTCGAATAATATCAATTGCTTTCAAACCAAAGCTGTATTTTTTCATAAGGAAGAAATATACTTCTTAAATCACTATTCGTTCCATTTTTTTTTTCTTACCACCTAATAAATATTTATTTGCCGCTATTTAAAAGAATTATTTCCTTTGATTAATGAATTTTTATTAACCGCAAAAAAAATCTTTTTCTCAGTGTAACTATTAAAAACTCCAACTTCCAAACTGGATCTGTTATAGGGCCAGGATAAGTCTCCTAGAATATACGGATTGTGCAAACAGAAAAAATCGTCGCCGGTTCATAATACGAAAACGACGGCGCATAATGTGTTAAAACATGTAAGTAGAGAGAAAATAAAGAGAACATTAAAACAATGGTAGAATTTAGCAGAAAAGTATTTATCGTCAACGGTTGGTAACGTGTTGGGAATGCATCGCTCTGTATGCAACGTTACTGGCAATGTCAAAGTCACTAATCTATCAGAACTATTGTTGATTATACAACATAAAGTTTATCATCATATTCATACATTAACTTCGTCATCTCTGCCATTCTTCTGACCATGTTTCTAAAAGTAAAGACAGAAAGTGCGCTCCGACACATAGGCGCTTGCATTCCTCACACTGAGAAAAAAAAATAATAATCATAAATAAAAATACAATTATTGCATGTAAAAAGTTTAGCTGGATAGTGGACAAAAGCACAGATTACTTAGCACTAGTAAAAAAGAGATCCTAAACACTGATACTAACAAGAAGCAATCTAACAATAAGTTACTTACGGTCTGCTTCATACCGGTAACTTATGAAGTTACTTATGATAATTAAACTGAAGTAGTTAAGCCAAAGAATATATGTAGTTGCAGTAAGCAAAGATTTGCCCTTGTCAAGTAGTAGGTGTATTGCTGTGAGTGAACTATTCTAAAACAGCTATCACACCTTCATAATTAATACAAGCTATTTAGATTACTTGTGATAAGGAAAGAGTATCATTGATACACGTTCACTAAATACCTGATATATAGAAGGTAATGGTTTGCTATAAATATACAATATACTTACCTTAAATTTGTTGTTCAACTATAAGTAGTGTAGCAAACAAGGAAGTTTAGTGAATATTTATTAAGAAGCTTACTGCGTACTCTGTGTGAATAACTGATAAAGTACAAAAAAAAAGTTCCACAAATCTTCGATTATTTATGCAACCGAAACTATAAGTATTGCGTACCGAGCAATGCGTAATTCAAAATTGTTTGCAAATAATTTTTAAATACTATTCAGTGTGCTGTAGCTTCGATTGTATTAATAACTGAAGATTAAGTTCGCATTTATTTTCCTAAAGATGGTACATAATACTTATTACTTAAGAATAAAAGCAGTATTATTAATAATAGTTTTTTTTTGTATAGGACAAACACAGTGACTACCTGATATGAATTAAAGATATTGTTTTCACTTTAACAACAGTTTTTTTTAAACAATTTACAACGTAAACACTCATAAAATGTATTCCTTAATAATGACAAAAATGAACAAAGCAATAATAAAAGATAAGGTAAATGGGGCCCTCTTGAAACGTTATTTAGTTATTGAAATTATTGAAATCTAAACAAAGGACAAAGAGAAATATGGCTTTAAAGTTACAACTAATAACCAACAAAGAAAAAATATACCTAGGCGGTAAACTTGCGGTTTCTGTTGGTTCTTTGCACTGGGCGTTGTCTCAGCGAGTTGATCCTCTGTCGGCGTACGTGGCGGTTATGTCCGGTCATCGCCTCGAAAATGGCTACTTCGTCGGGGTATCGCTAACTGCAGGTGGCACTTGGACTGTGGGATCACTCAGCTAGCGACGGCATCCACACTTTAACTTCACCAGCGGGCGCATATATCATCACAATGATGGGGAATTCGAATATCCCCACCACGTTGTTTAAAACTGCAATATTGAAACATGCGATTGCTTATAGGCTCGGTGCTTCTTCTTTCGCTGGGATTCTTTATACGGATGAGGCTTTGAGTTAACCCACCCGGCATTTTTAATGTATTTGCGTTCCAACTGGCCTGCAATGGCCGTACTCCTTAGCCACTCTTTTTCGATGATCTTTTCCCGCGTCCGTAACTCTTACTTGACGCTAGCCCGCGCCTGCGGGCGTAGCTGTCTCGGGGACTATTTCATTACTCCGCCGCATTAGCCAATCAGGAATAGTAAACCAATCACGGGGTGGCAGCAAAACTCAAATAATCATAGGTGTGGCAAGTTGTTACCTATTTAAGAAAATACATGAGTTTAATAGCGATCAGCATTGTTGTTACTTCTACTAAGCATGTGCTGTAGTTAGATACAGTACCAGTAATCATAAGTAATACGTTACTTACTACAAGTTTGTCAGGTACGCTGTGTAATAGCCGAAATACACAAGCTGTTTAAAAATTAGTGATATATTAAAGAAATTCGACGTTGCAAAATTGAATTTTTTTAAATACAATACCCTGTATATTTTTGTATTGTTGAATGTAGAATTAAATTCTACACCTATGTGCTGTAACATTCCCTATACCCATCTTCAATAGTTTTCTTTTAAATTACTCTTCTTTCTTTAACACTTTGAAATAACCGAATCTTTTTATCTGGTAGGCTGCCCCTTTGACATTACAATTATATAAGTATATTATTGTTGGCAATATTATTGATATAACTTTGTGTGTGACACAAATGTATGTTCATTAAAATTGCCTCACATAATTCCATCTTTGGATTTCATCTCCATACCAAAAAGTCTGTACTGGAATTTTCAGAAAATGGATGTATAGTAATAATCGAATGATCATTCAATTATCACTTATTGAAAGAAAAGTAGTTTTGTTTAGTATAATAACCTTTTTTTTAGGTCCTCACTTCCTTTTTTGTGCATTATTTTTTCCAATTGTTAATGCAATGACTTTTTTCTTTTAGGTTTTCATTTCCTTTTCTATGTATTATTCCTCATCATTCCAATCATGAGGCATCATTCATAATTGAATGATGCCTTTTTCGTCATTCGATTATGCCCACCACTAAATTGCATAAGCAAAGAAAACTACCTAAATACATGACCATACAGATTATAACCTTAATACTACTTCAATCATCAAAATCACTACTTCCGGCTGCTTATCAACTATACGATATTTAAGGCTGTTATAGCGCGCGACACATAGTGATACAACACTTGAATCTATAATTTTCTTACACAGGGAATTACACAAACTTCGTAAGGTAGCAACTTCATTTGTTTTGTACATTTCCCTTCCCTTCTCAATATCAAACTCATACATACTAATTGAGCAATTGAGTGGCCACCGCATTCCCCAGATTTAACTCCCTTGGGTTTTTTTTTTCTGTGGGGTTATTTGAAGTCAAAAGTTTATTTCATTAGACCAAATAATTTAGATGGACTACGGCAAATAATTCCCGCTGAAGTGGAGCACTTCATGGGATTAATCCTTAATTGTAATGTCTTATATCTGCTATGATCTGTAGCAATAAACTATTATCATCTCCCACAACCATTATAGAAAAAGTTACCACCTGTATATACCAACACTACTACAATTCTTTTTTTCTTACATTTTTTTTAGCGTTCTTCGCCTAAACATCACAACTTTGCCAAGTCGAAGAAATCACCGAACAGGAAGGCGTCGGATTTAAACAATAAAAAGCATGTAAGTCAACATTTGAATAAAACGCCCTCGAAAATGATGTTAGATTTTAAGTTCTTTATTAACAGTTGTCCTAAAAAAAGAACTTCACTCAATTATTATATCTAAATTAGGTAATAGAAATAAAACCACATACACTGAGAAGAAAATTTAATAATCATAAATAAAAATATGATTATCGTAAGTAAAAAGTTCAGCTGAATAGGGGACAAAAGCACAGATTACTTAGCACTAGTAAAAAAGAGATCCTAAACACTGATACTAACAAGAAGCAATCTAAGTTACTTACGGTCTGCTTCATACCGGTAACTTATGAAGTTACTTATGATAATTAAACTGAAGTAGTTAAGCCAAAGAATATATGTAGTTGCAGTAAGCAAAGATTTGCCCTTGTCAAGTAGTAGGTGTATTGCTGTGAGTGAACTATTCTATAACGGCTATCACACCTTCATAATTAATACAAGCTATTTAGATTACTTGTGATAAGGAAAGAGTATCATTAATGCACGTTCACTAAATACCTGATATATAGAAGGTAACGGTTTACTATAAATATACAATATACTTACCTTACATTTGTTGTTCAACTATAGGTAGTGTAGGAAACGAGGAAGTTTAGTGAATATTTATTAAATAGCTTACTATGTACTCTGTGTGAATAATTGATAACAAAGAAAAAAAATGCTCCACAAATCTTCGATTATTTATGCAACCGCAACTATAAATACTGCGTACCTAGCAATGCGTAATTCAAAATTGTTTGCAATAATTTTTAATTACTATTCAGTGTGCTGTAGCTTCGATTGCTTTAATAATTGAAGATTAAATTCGCATTTTTTTGCTAAAGATGGTACATAATACTTATTACTTAAGAAAAAAAAAGCAGTGTTATTAGTAATAGTTTTATTTTGTATAGGACAAACACAGTGGCTACCTGATATGAATGAAAGATATTGGTTTCACTTTAACAACAGTTTTTTTTTTACAATTTACAACGTAATGACTCATAAAATATATTTCTTAATTATGAAACAATGAACAAAGCAATAATAAAAGATAAGGTAAATGGGGCCCCTTGAAACGTTATTTAGTTATTGAAATTATTGAAATCTAAACTGTTGGTTCTTTGCACTGGGCGTTGTCTCGGCGATTGATCCTCTGTTGGCGTATGTGGCGATTATGTCCGGTGATCGCCTCGAAAACGGCTACTTCGTCGGGGTATCCCTAACTGCAGGTGGCACTTGGACTGTCACTCACCTAGCGACGGCATCCACACTTTAACTTCACCAGCGGGCGCAGATATCATCACAATGATGGGGAATTCGAATATCCCACCACGTGGTTTAAAACTGCAATCTTGAAACATCCTATTGCTTATAGGCTCGGTACTTCTGGGATTCTTTATACGGATGGAGCCTTGAGTTAACCCACCCGGTATTTTTAATATATTTGTGTTCCAACTGGCCTACAATGGCCGTACTTCTTGGCCACCCTTTTCGACGACTTGTTTCCACGTCCGTAACTCTTACTTGACGCTAGCACGCGCCTGCGCGCGTAGCTGTCTCTAGGACTATTTCATTACTCCGCCGCATTAGCCAATCAGGAATAGTAAAATAATCACTGGATAGCAGCAAAACTCAAATAATCATAGTTGTGGCAAGTTGTTACCTATTTAAGAAAATATATATGAGTTTAATAGCGATCAGCATTGTTGTTACTTCTACTAACCATGTGCTGTAGTTAGATACAGTACCAGTAGTCATAAGTAATACGTTACTTACCACAAATTTGTCAGGTACGCTGTGTAATAGCCGTTAATAAAAGCACTATTTACAGTAACAACTTGCATTCAGGAAACAGGGTTTAGTTGCAGGTATTAATTAACGAGAATAGTTTCAAGTAAAATTTTATCTGTTGTAAATAATTTTTTATCAAGTAAACACTTGACTTAGCCCATTTTTCTCAGTGTACTATCATTCGCGTACGCGACTATCTCACAACCTACACCCCTTATCTGATAGGACAGTCTGTATGTAAATTATTTAAAACATATATCACTTTCGCAATTCATTGTGTATTTTAAAAGTAAAAAAAAATCAGTTATGCACGCCATATGTTTTTTTTTTTAACAGCGTACATTGTCTCCTAAGCACCCGCCAAAGAAATTATCATTCTCGCTAGCCTCGAAAACTGCCATCGATTTGAACGTGGTAGATAATGCTGACGATCCGAAACACGTGAGTATTATATCCTATTCCTAAGATATGATTAAATCAATAATTCCCGCTTGTATACCAGTGGCAAATATCACCCAAGAGTGTTCCACTCCAGCGAACTTTTGGAAAGGCGTCCATGCAAGGCTCGAAAACAGTGACAGAGCTCGAACTAGACGCGCACAATAAGCACCTGATCCGCGACGCGGGAGGACCTCTGGTCAGTCACAAACAATTCAAAGAATGGGGCGTCAGTGCGTCCATACTGAAGCCCAAGCAGGACCCTAACAACCTCAAGCAGCACCATAGACGCCATCATCACCGCACCCACAGGCACCATCATCACCATCATCAAGATGGCGACGGTTCGACGGATGACCGTTTTCGTAAGACGACCAGCAACCTGCCTCAACTCTTCAAGGAGGAGATGGATCAGGAAATGGGATCGAAGAACAACTCGGATTACTTTCAGTCGAAATCTTTCGTTCTACCGCGAAGAGTTGCCGCGACTTTTAAACTGCCGACTATTAAGGAGAATAATTGGTTAAGAAATCCTACCGATAAAAGTTCGCTTAACGTTTAGGATCTTTTAAGTCGTTGTAATAATATGGTGTCAGATTCGAAGGAGTACTCAAAAAATAATAAATTAAAAATCTGAATTACCTTGTTTTTATTTTTAGATATTTCGTATTACAAAAGCTGCGGACAAAAGTACGAAATGAATTTTTAATTTCCTATGTTTCTAGAAAAATTAAATTATTTAATTATGGTTTTAAGTTATGAATTGAATCTCTATTTAACAGTAATTATAATGAAGAAATTACAAGAAGAGCTGTAGGTAGGGGAGACTGGGGCATGTTCGGACACTGGGCACATTCGGACATTTTGAAATTTCCCCTTAATAATAATAATTTATTGTCATAGGTTGTAAACAACATAGACATTGTCAGTAAATACACATACACTACCCTACATTTTAGGGAGAAGGAAGAAATAACGGACGACATCAAGTAACTTCTATGAACTCGAAATCGAACTGCACCTATAGTTCTAATTGTTGCGGTTTATAAATTCCTCAATAGTATAAAAACAATGCTCATAGATAAATGATTTTAACATTTTTTTAAATGCTTTGAGAGAACCGGCTGATCTTATACCTTCAGGTAGTGCATTAAAACAAGTTACACACCTATAGTATGGGCTACATTCATATAGTGATGTTTTATGAGCTGGTACACTTAGTTGACTTCTTGAACGTGTTGTCATAAGATTATAAATATCCTTATTTTTAACAAATTGGCTTTCGTGACGTTTGTAAAAGAGTAAAAGCTCATACAAGTACAGTGACCCCAGAGGCATTATTAGGCGCTTTTGATGGATAAGCAATCTGTTTGCCCAAGGCGCCGATCCCCAGAAAACAATTGCATATCGTAATCGCGATTCAGCATATGAAAAGTAAAACATACGCAACGCGCCCACACCGACAGCAGTCTTCAAGTTTCTCAGGCCATAGTACGCTGCACAAAGTTTTTTTTTTTTTCTATTGTGTAACAATGTTCTTCAAATTTTAGACGACAATGAATCTCCAATCCAAAAACACAGCTGACCTGCTCTCAGCGATCGACCTGCCATCACATCGAACGTAAAGATTGCTAATAGGATCTACACCAGCGCGAAACTGTATTAATTTTGTTTTTCCAGAGTTTAGTAAAAGTCGGTTACCTTCACACCGGGAGCGCGTATCTGGAATAGTTTTTGTCGTACTAATAGCAACGACATCAGCGTTGGGATTAGCGATACAACAACTGATATCATCAGCATAATGACTAAAAGGACATGCAGGTAATGACAAACACAAGTCGTTTACATATATGACAAACAACGTAGGCCCTAAGATGGAACCTTGAGGCATACCGCATACCGATATTGTTTACTAACCTCGTTCACGCGACTGTGAATAGCAATGAAAGATTTTCGATTCGTCAGGCCGACTTAAAGTAGCTCTGGGGGGTACCGCGTATTCCATATGCCCACAATTTACTTAAAAAGATATCGTAATTTAGTGTGTCAAATGCCTTTGACAAGTCAAAAAATACACCAACAGCAGTGTCCCCAGCGTCTAGGTGTTTGTAAATGTGAGCCATGACATTATGCATGGCGTCCAATGTAGATTTTCCCGGTGAGAAACCAAACGGGTGGTTAGAAATTATCTTCTTCTTTTCTACATAACTAACTAGACGCGTATTTATATTTTTTTCAAAAGGTTTAGTAATTGCCGTTGGTATGGCGATGGGCCTGTAATTTTTGGCTTCAAATTTGTCACCCTTTTTATGCACGTGAATGACTTTACTAATTTTTAATTTATCAGAAAAAACACCTTTGTAGAATGATTTATTTATTAGAATAGCCAATGGTTCCGATAGGTACGACGCGACAAACTTCAAAATAAAACAAGGGCATTCATCAATTCCCGCGGAATTTTTCTCTGCCACCTCCAGTATAACGCGTTCAACTTCATACCTATCAGTTGGTTCAAGAAAAAAAGCTATCATTAACGCGAGGTATATTGGGCGTGCCACTCATAGATATAATGTCACGATTAAAAAATAACTGATTTGCGGCCCAAGTCAGCAGTGTACCACTCCATCTTAGGCTTACAATCAACTCTAGACTTCACCAATGGAAACGACATATTAAAATAATACAAAAATGTTTTGTAAAACGCGTCAAATGTGTCTTCGTTTGGTGTAGTCACACTCAACCAGCTCTCGCTAGCTATCAAACACTGGAAGCGCATGATATTCTCATTAGTGAATTTACGCCTGTATTCAAATATAGGTTTATGTCTTTGCCGGCTACTAATCTCCAACAGTTGAAAGCAATGATCAGACAAGCAGAGACAACATGAGACGTGCAACTAGATACAGAAAAAGGTTCGGAAATGTATTGCATTGGCTATCTTTGTTTGCTTTATAAATTCGCACATATAGCGAACTTTGTTTAGCGAGATGAAAAGTGTACTGACGGGGCGCCACGGTCAAGTTAGGATTTTGCGTTCGTAATGGTTGGCAGTACGTGTGTTGGTGCTCCTGAAAATCACTGTGACGCCGGTTATAAAACGTGATAAAACGCTCTTTGTCACTGCCGTATTCACTCTGTTGTCAGCTTGTTGTTGTGCTTACACAATTGTCAACACGTGTTTGTTTTGGAAAAATAGCGATAGTGAAGAGTGCTTATCTAGCTTAATTGCTATTGTATTTTTGTGTTTAGTGGTGTTTACAGGTGTTTTATAATAGCTCAGACATTCCCTTTGCGAACACACGTAATTTATTTCTTGAGATGCTTTTTACCTTATATGTTGCCGAATGCAAATTAAGAGTTTTTCACAATTTACTTTTAATACTTGACTTTGCACCTATTTCAAATTCGCACATGGTTTTATTGTAAATCCGATTTTATTGTTAAATGTGCTATCGTTGTTGGGGTGTACTTTTATCTCGCCTCCTAATAATGCGCCTCAATACTGTTGGCAGTTCAATCAGAGATATATTTTTTGCATCAACTTGTAAAAATTGTTATTGTCAGAGGATATGCAAATGAATAATGATTAATGAATTTTTCGATAGTTTTATGAAAATTTTTGTGATTTGTTATTTTTATGAATTCTTTTAAATTTACTTAGATTATTACTACTCCAGAGTGAGTCGCTTTTTAAATATAAAATTGTATCTACTGCCTTGATATATATAATACAATAAATAAATCTGTGTGTTATTTTCCCGATTCTACATAAATTAATAAAATTAAATAAAACCATAATAGGTATATACACAGTTTAAATTACGCGCTATTTTCGTTGCTTGCGCCACCTACGCTCACTTTCCCACACAGTCGGCCAGTATAGTTTTGCGAACCAAAATTTAACCCGTAGTTGCACGTCTCATGTTGTCTCTGAGACAAGATCGTTTCCTTCGAGAAACAAGTATATGTGTGCGTGGTACTATCAGCAAAAATGTTATCAAATAAGGTTGAAGAGGTTGACGTTATTCTCGTAGGATTTGTAACGTATGGTACTAAGTTAAAACAATTAAAAACACTTTTGACACTTTTAGCTGAGCCAGTCTCATCCAAAAAGTTTACATTAAACATCGTGTTAGTTCAAAATGAAGCTTACGTCAAGTTACTAGTGAAACGTGCTATTGTGTACCGAACGTTTGCTTATTTAGAGCAATGAACAAATTGTTTGCTGATGAAAAGTTAGTTTTTAAGATCCTGTAATAGTATTTGAGGTAAGTAGCATAAGCTTTCTCGGTTTTATTTTTCAACTGAACTTCCTAGCAATTATACATCGCAAAATACCGTTAAATAATCTATAATTGCATAGCAGGTTGGTAGCACCTAACATTCAGGGAAATAAATTTTTATCACTTTGAAGAAAAAATGTGCATATGGGGTACATTCGGACAATTAAGCTGGGGTACGTCGGACTGTTGGAACCTGCCCCATTGGAAACTGTTACTAATTAATATTATATTTATTCACAGAAAATGGTCCACACCTACGTAAACAAGAAACTAACCAAGGATAAACTTCCGAAACTATTTTAAAAAAATGTTGCAATAAGCGTAATTAGAAAGGCAAAGAGCAAAGACAAGCTGCTTTAGAGTTCAATATTAGAAAGTCAACCCTCTTTGATCGAGTTAAAGCAATTAAACGGAAATATGGAGACTCGTATAATGATTCTGGAAAAGAAGAGGAAGAAGAAACTACAAACTACCAGCTCATTCGATGCATCGTATGCAGCCCCTAGATATATCCGTGTATGGGCCATTCAAAGCACGATGCAAAGTCACTTTTAAGGATCATATGAGCAATAATCCTGGTAAGACGATAAAATTCAGGACATCCCAAAAATTACCAACGACTTACAATCTTTCACACCAGCTAACATCACCAAAGGATTTTCTAAAGCAGACATTTGGCCAATAAATAGCCTAGTGTTTACTGATGATGATTTTCTAGCAGCTAGTATAACTGGCCGTCCTTGTTCCAGTTCATTACCAAGCTGTGAAGTATCTCAAATTGATCTACCCTCGGAATCTTCTACTATTAATAAGGAATCTTTCGATATAGTGACTTCTGTAATTAATAGTGTTGTAATTGTAGTTTTTCAAAAAACTAAGTCTTGCAATGAAATTCTTCAGGAATTACAACCGTATCCTAAAGCTGAAGTGCGCCAAGAAATAAGGAAGAGAAAAGTGAAAGCCTATTTCAAAATATATATTTGTTCAGAAGAAAAAAATTGAATAGAGGAAGAACTTGACAAAAAGAGAAAAGAGTTAGCCCATCGGGCAAAAAGGCAAACTTTTCAAATGAAGGGAAGTGAGATACAGAAGAAGCAAGTTGGATCGTCCAGTGATTCTTCTGATTTCAAGAAGGCTATCAAAGATAAAAAAGAAAAGTTCACCATATGCGAAGATTCTGATCAGGACAAAACTTTAATGAATGAGATCTTTTCCAAGGTATATTGGATGATGAGAGCATATTCTTAGGAGATTATATATTCTAGTGAAGTTTGCTACTAAGAGAACCATAAGGTGGTAATCATGTTTGCTTGCTTCTCTTTTTTGTGTATTTTTTCTAGACATTCACAATCATGTTTTTTGCGATTACAGCGCAATCTGTTACAAATCGAAAAAAAAGTTTCAAACAAAAACTACATACTTGTTGGCGTAGAATCTGAATCTGTAATGCAAAATGGGTGTTCTCATTTAAAATTTCAAAGTTGTCCCCCGTCCCACTCTGGGGGGTGAGGTGGATCGAGTTCGGCACCATTCAGTGAGCCCCCTACATTATAACAAATCTTATTAAGATCTTTTTTTTTGATTTGATGCAGTGTTTTAGAAATATTCCGTTGTCTCAAGATAAAAAAAACTCACCTGTATATGTGTATATACCAAATATTTTATTACTATAATAGTATAAGTATTACAAAATTGTACTATTATAGTTATGAAATATTTAGTATATACCAAAATAAAACTCTTGAATATTAAAAGTATATACAACGACCCATTTGAATGTACCACCAGATTAGTTGTAGTTCGGAGTGCTGAAGTCGGTGGTGCGCAAACTTGTCGACAAAGTAGAACATTAAGTTTCCGCTCCCAGGAACAGACGGCCAATTGTAAAATTTATGATCTCATGTCTATTGTAGCAATATAGCACTTTGTTCGAAGATGGCGCAACTACAACTAACCTGGCGGTACATTCAAATAGGTTATTTATATACTTGTAATATTCAAAATTTTTGTTTAGGTATATACGAAATATTTCATAACTGTAATAGTACAGTTTGTAATAACAATACTATTACAATCATGAAATATTTGGTATATACACATACATATGATAAAATGTGGATATACATATAAATACAACACTGAAATAACATATAAAGATATTTTATTTATAAAAGTTATAGTATCTGAACAAAGTTATACACAACGACGTGTCTTTCACAGTGTTAGGGCAGTTGAATACAGCAGAATTAATGGATCTTTGACATCGAGTGTGTAAATATTATTTTTGTAAATTCCAGAGTTCGCCATTTTACAGCACTGACCTTTGTTTACAATAAATCGTTAATCACTTTAATACAACAAAAACAGATGCCACTGAGTTTCTATTATAGTCGTAATGAAAATAAAATAACGCATAAAGTTAAACTGAAAACGAAATATAACCACAATAATAACTATAAGCCTTGAACCATAACAACAAAATAATTTTCAACGTAAAACCTGGACATGGACGGCATGACTGCATGGACACGCCTACTACAACTATCATCACGCACTGCGTTAAGCTTTGTCCACATGAGCATAAACATGCGTAAAATAAATATGAGCACGTCAAGTTCCGGAAATATTTAAAAATATTTGAGACTTTAAAATATTCTGTATGTTGGTCTACCCATATCCTTTCGACCGTTTATGATAAGAAACACATCGAAATCCCTCAACAACATTAGATTTTGTTGTTGTTGGTTTGACTAAACACAATTTAAGCGCAGGTAAATGAGATGTTATAAGGTATTCACAATTCAAAGCTACATCGATAATGTAGCTTTCTAATTGCATACAGCGCACCATCGGCAGCACTATAATAAAATTTACCACGTGATTACAATAACCAATCGGAAATTTGACGAAGTTTCTCCTATTAAGATTCTACCCTCAGGCTCATAGGCTCATAGCCTATGTGTAAAGTGCAGCTAAAAATGACAAGAGTCCCTTCTTGTCTTAACCCTTAGTTGATTAGAACTTTTAAGTGGTTTTAGATGACTAGTTATCAAAAAAAGTAATACAAATAGAAACCCAACCCATTTTTATACACTTTTTTTTAAGTTCGCACAAATGCATAATTTCAAACCCAAACTAAACATAGCTAAACAAATTTATTTGCTTGAGGGGCTGCGAGAAATCTATAGGTATGTTATTTCCAGGGGCAAACTAAATATACATACGTAATTCTGAAGGAAATACGTTAGTATTTATATTTAAGTAGATAAGTATTCCCGATAAGAACTTTGTATGTATTTTTCATTTTAAAATATCTTCTAACTTCGTCTACATTATTTTTTTTTTGTGTGGGTATTATTTTAGTTAGCGATAAAGGAGATAATAAATTACTGCCAACTGAACTAGACTGACTCAAAACTGTAAAGGCCGCTTTAAAAATAGCGCATGCCTATTCCGTGTATTGCACGCGCAACACCAATAAAATTGCACACAGCTGATCGAAATCCATTGAATGCGCATGCACATCTCTATTGCATGCAATTTTTATTGCACGCAATAAAAATAATTGCGAACTGTAAAGCGGGCTTAAAGACTGTAAAACTGGGAGAGGCGAGTTGGCTGGAGATTGGCCCCACCACTCAATATTGTCACGGGCCGCCACTGGTTATTCCTTAAGGCCGCTTTACAGTTCGCAATTTTTCGTATTGCATATGCAATAAAATTGCGTGCAATCCAAATAGCGCATGCGCATTCAATGGATTTCGATCAGCTGTGTGCAACCTTATTGGTATTGCACGGAATAGAACGTGTTCTAATGTTTTATTACGCGCAATTTTATTGCACGCAATACGAAAAATTGCGAACTGTAAAGCGGCCTTAAAAATATTAGATATTTTGAGTAAGTGCAGAGAATGTGCCAATTAATCATTGGGATCTGGTAAACTGTAAGGTGTTGATCGAGTTATTCACTAATCTTTCTATTTTTATTTTATTTCTACAAAAGAAAAAAAACGATTTTTTTTAATTTTCCATTTCTTTCTGATACAGTCAATTCTATTTACAATAAGTTATAATAGTTTGGAAATACGTAAAGTACACCTACGTTTCACATGCGTATTTCAATTCCACGTAAAAATGCATTCACTTTATAACAATGTGATTTCAATATTTGGAACCCTGTATAATAGGAGATAAATAGAATCATTTACACACAAAAAAGGCGATAAAAAATAAATGTTTATTATTAGCGGTAAAAATAACTTCTCCCACTCCGTGCCGGCCTTTTCCCTTTAAATTTGAATTTAAGTAGCCATAAGAGCGAAACACACGCACAAAAACCATTCCTTAGCTAAATTTATTCAATCAGATTACCCATAATATCACGGTGGCAAATTACAAATGCAATCTCACTTTTATTTTATTTATTATTGCCCAAGGCCTCTGAACCGCAGAACTAAATCCACAGAGATATTATAAAGAAAAAATGTAAATAAGTATCGCGTGCAGAAATATGTCAGCGACAGGCAATCTCAACATTCGTGCGAGAAACAATTTTTAGGTCATCTAGTGCTGATACCGCTAACTAAGCTACCTTTCTCTCTATTTCGTTACGATAAGTTTAAATTATCATGGAATTCAGAGGAAGATTGGATAGGCTCCATTTATAGTAAATTGATATATTTTTGAAATAAATATATAAAAAAATAAACGTCACGCTATAATTTCTACTTTATGCAAATTATAATATCGTATAAAATATATAGGGTCTCAGCGAACTCGCTCACTAAGGTTTGCAAACTTCTATACTTCGATTCACATGCAGTAGATAACGCTATGATCGACGCTCAAATTACACCAAAGAAAGGAAAAGTAGCGGGCAAATTCAAATTTTAAATTGACAGTATTATAACCGTAGAAGTTTGGTTACCAAGATTTTGTTGTAACAGCAGAGGATAATAAATATATGAGTGGTAATAACACATATTATTGATAGTTTATTTGCAATGTTATAGTTATATTAAAAGTGATAAAATAATACAAATAAAGTGTAATAGTAAATTAGTATGTAAATATAATTCTGGAAAATTAAATGTCAATATACAGCGTTAGGCGATTTCTGGCTAAATTATATGTTCCATTAAAACATAACCTTAAGAGAAGTTTTGTAGTATTTTTATTCTAGTCTGAACATACTTTGATTTCCATCAACTAGCACATGTTTCGAGATATATAACATCATCGGTAGTTTTTTTAAATGGTTGGATCTTTTCACATTTTAGGAAAGAGACTTTTTCAAGAATTACAATGATATATGGTTTGGTGAGTGGGCGGCTTGAGATATTAAAATAAAACGTTGGGTATTAACTTCTTTAGTTCCATTTCCAGATAACCAATTTAAGGTTTACACAAGCTTTATTTATGGTTCTTCCGGCAAGGATACAAGCTTATCATTGACAAGGGTGTACGGAGACCCCATAGACAAGGATAAATATATAGATAGAGCTTAGAGATGCGCAGTGTTCAGATCACATGGAGGCCGCCATTTTGATGTATGACAGGGTCGTGAAAAAACAATTTAAAGATAAACAAGGACGTATGGTAATATTTTAAATAAAAAAATAAATAAACGCTCATACTTCCTTTTGACACTAGTATTATACTATATACATACAGGAAATTGTATTTTTTACTGCTAGAAAGACATTACATTGATATTTAATTCATTTTTTATTTATTCAAATGTATAAACTAATACACTAATACTTGGAATTTGAAGTTTTTAGGTTATTTCATGTTTCTGGGGTATAGTAAATACACATTATGTCATCTTTATTGGTGGCTAAACAATATAAGTTTGTTTAATTTTTTTTCTTACTAATTCGACTTGCAGTTCTTGCGTTTAATTTCACCAAGCTATGAAGCCGTATTTTACAATAACACTCAATAATCACTTTTGTTAATAAGATCGGATGTTCTTCAAGGAACTGTCTGCGATATGCTGAAATTACCAATACATATTCTTAATCTCTCGGATCAGCTGACTATTAATCCATCTGAAATAGAATACATGTCATGTCTATGTTTTGTGTCAACAGTGCAGAAATACCTTTATTCTTTCATTGCGACAGTGTATATTTATTTTCTCTCAGATTCTTTGCAGCAGACGTTAACTGCAACAAGCACTCTTCACAAAGGAGAATGCAATAAAGCTATACCACATACCCATAACAAGTAGATTATAGTTGGCTCTTACTGATGGAAACTGATGTTGTCATCAGGGGATACCAATCTACAGATGCTTTTACATCCTGGTACACAGCAAGACATTCTACAACATAAACGCTAATTCACATGTAATTATTCACGGTAATAATACCACACACTTCACTAAATGTTCTTGGTTCTCTTAACACTTAAACTCTCTCAAAATATTTAAAAAAAATGGTCCAACAAAATGGATTATTTACTAACAACGTATTATTCAATAATTCAACTACACTTTAATAAACTACTAATTACTAAACAACTTTAATCGAAATAATAGTATAAATATGAAATGCTTAAATATTACGAAAATATAAACACGAATAACCTTAAAACAATGGTTATAAACCTCCCAAACAAAACTACTACAACAACAGCTGATCTATACATCAAAATGGCGGTTTCTACACAATCTGAAAGTTCGCGAATGCGCAATGGTCTAAACTCTTTCTAATTCTTATCTATGGCAGTAGATAACGCTACGATCAACGCTCAAATTACACCAAAGAAAGGAAAAGTAGCGGGCAAATTCAAATTTTAAGTTGATAGTATTATAACATAACCGTAGAAGTTTGGTTACTAAGATTTTGTTGTAACAGCAGAGGATAATAAATATTTGAATGGTAATAACGCATATTATTGAGTGCAATGTTATAGTCATATTATACGTGATAAAATAATACACATAAAGTGTAATAGTAAATTAGTATGTAAATATAATTCCGGAAAATTCAATTTCAATATACAGCGTTAGGCGATTTCTGACTAAATTATATGTTCCATTAAAACATAACCTTAAGAGAAGTTTTGTAGTATTTTTATTCTAGTCTGTAACATACTTTGATTTCCATCAACTATCACATGTTTCGAGATATATGACATCATCGGTAGTTTTTTTAAATGGATGGATCTTTTCACATTTTAGGAGAGAGACTTTTTCAAGAATTACAATGATATATGGTTTAGTGAGTGGGCGGCTTGAGATATTAAAATAAAGCGTTGGGTATTAACTTCTTTAGTTCCATTTCCAGATAACCAATTTAAGGTTTACACAAGCTTTATTTAAGGTTGTCCCGGCAAGGATACAAGCTTATCATTGACAAGGGTGTACGGAAACCCGCAGAGGCAGCAACACGTGATGGGTGCGAGTGAACCGGGCGATGAAAGGGGAGATCGCCAGCCGACAGTCCATGGGTGGTTGTGTTTAATAACGGCTACTGATACTGAATTTTTACTGCGATAACACACCAATAGATGGCAAATGACACATGACGCGTGCGTCGTGGATAAGCAACAATGCCAATCTTACCGACGGTTGCCAAATATTTAACGTGTGTCTATTGTCGGTGGCGTCTATTGTCATTTATCTTAGCCCCATTTGCACCGCCATGTTAAGCCTGGTTTAATTTTAAGCGGTACTTTGTAGGTGATAGCTCATGTCTCATGCATACATTAGTGAACGTCATATTCTAACCGTCACTTAAAATTACACCAACTTTAACGTGTCGGTACAAACGGCCATTAGCACATGGTTAGTAGGCTTGAAAGTATACAGAAACAACTTTTCACGATTACTGTAGTACTGATGAATGGCGAATATCATCACCAGGGAGTCTATGTTGAATGCAGTTTCTCATATAGTATGGGAAACTGTGCTCAACATAGACTCCCTGTCTGATCATTATTTTTTTTAACTAACAACATGCTTTAGTATACCGTTTAAATAAGCGCGCGGTTTTTAATAAGCTTTGATAACACACCTACAGATGGCTCATTACTGCTTCAAAACGGTATATGGAACATACCTATCAATAGTAACTAGTTTATCTATGCGACAGTCGGTGACGAGTACCAAGCGAGAGAATTTGTTATTGTTGTTATATGCTAATATATAGTTAATAGTGAATACAATATTTCTTTGAATGTTCACAAGACAGCACAGAGTGTAAGCTTGATGCAAGGTTATGTAAAGGTTTCTAGTTGACACAGTACAAGGTTTTTATATTTGTATGCAACGTAGTTGTATGTGTTTATTTACCAACAAATTTTTAGTATGCAACTTATGTTACATTGATGTATTTGAGAATTTATTGTTGCATTTCTTTATTTTCAATGTATTATTATTATTATTTGTACTGCATCCATTCTAGTAGGTAATTATATTGTCCTGTAATTGGTGTTCACCGTTGGACAATAAAGATTATTATTATTATTATTATTATTATTATTATTATTATTATTTTTATTATTATAAGCTTATCTGTAAAAGCATATGACAAGGTTAAAATGGAAAGGTTTTCATAAGCTTATCTATAAAAAGCATATGACAATGTTAGAATGACAAGGTTTTCATAAGCGCGTATTTTATTTTATTTTTTTCAGCTAAGAATAGAGAAATTTTATTTTTATTCTTCCATTTACTTAAAAGATTATTATTAAGCTTCTGGTAGTTATTGGTCGGTCCATGTAAAATGTATTATCATCTACATACATAACCAAAAAGCTATATGAGATAGTAATAATGAAATCGTTAGAGTAAAGTAAAAACAGTACAGGACTCAACACAGAATTTGCAGGACACCTAAGGCGACGTCCCGACAATTTGTTTTACAGTGTGAACTGAAACTGAGGTCGTCGCAAGCAGTTATCAAACCTTGATAACTGCTTGCGACAATGCTCGCAATCCGTAATGCACAAGTCATAATTGTAACATTGTTTACATTTTCTGCACAAAGTGAGATGTATACCTTTAAATGTGTCTGATATAAATGTTAGAACGTTACCGTATAATAATGATCATCGCTTTGTCTTTTGCAACTTGTGCATTTTGAATTGCACAAATTGTACTCGCACAACATAATGTCTGTATGGTATCATCATAAATATAATATTAAGGCTCTTCTAAACAAATGTGCAATATAAATTAGGCAAACACTACACTCTTATTAGCCAACAACTAAGAAAAATTAAGAAGGAAAAATGGCATTTGTTAGACTACAAAAAGAGCAGTTCTTGAAGGAAAACAATTTGAAAATGAGTCAACAAAGTAAAAACGGAGATAATAGGCGCTTTTATCCGCTATAGTCTTTTTCTTCCTGCTTGACTTTGCCTTGGAAATTTCAAACCTCCTCCGCCATAGCCTGACACATTTCATTTGACAACTACAAAATACTTTATTTTTACTATACTTATGTAGTAGTTATTAAACAAAAAAACTCACCAAGAATAATTTTAAACATTTCAGTCTTCTGAGAGGGGTTTTTTTAAGCTTTTCCCTGTTAGAGCATAACTCGTCGCAATATTGTCCTCTAGTAGTTTTCTTAGGATGTCTAATGCAAACTCTTAACGTCCTTTCTATGGGTTGACGTTAAATATACTCTGAGATTTTTTTGTTAGAATTAGTACAATAAGTAAAAGTGGTTTTGGACTTAGGAAACAAAAACAGATAATAATTTAAATAATATCAATTACTCATCAACTTCTTTTCTCCAAGAAGAGTTTTCAACTATTTGGTGGTTTATATTCGCTGAAAGAGAATTTCATAAGTTATGAAATTGATTCTCCTCTTCATCCTTATTGATTACTATATAATGCCTGTTGTATTGCGTATTGCGGCGGTCTGTTGGCGAAACCTAAAACCGTATCCATTTTGGTTTCTAAACAAAAAGGTTTATTTAATAATTTCTATAAATAGAATGATTATAAAAGCATATAGAATTCATATATTGCTAATAGTTAAATTTGGCCATATCATACTTTACTTACTTAATTACTACCAACTACCCACCTAATATATATAAAAATACCTGTGGAGTCAAAAAGAAATTGAAATATACACAACTGGAGTGCTAGCCTATCAGTTACCGGTACGAACACCGAGAGGCGCTGAAATAAGCGTCTTTTCCACCACGAGAGTTTCCAGTTTCTTTGTTAGCTATTCGATGATCGGCGTGCTGCATAGATTTTATATTGTAATACGGGTCGTGAATTTACGTTTGCAGCTTTGTGTGTACAAAACAAAAAAAGGTTCGGGATTTTTTTAACGTCTTGCCGACTGCAAATCAGCATTAAATTTTCATTTTAAAGGAGAAGGCCGACCAAATTTTCCGTTAATACCGAGTGGATTTCAATTTAAACCGACAATGGCGAACGATATAGAGGTAGAAGCGATAAACGACAATAACAAGAGAATCTTAGAAGGTGAATAAGCGCTTGTACGCATCCACACAAATAATCACTCATAATTTTTTTGGTATACTTTAGAGAACAATCTACAAACGCCCCGGAAGAAGTTGAAAGGGATTCAGAGGATGAGCGAGAGAAATCCAGTGGCCATCCTCAACGATCTGAGGAATGGTTTGAAGTATGAATTGCTGGACATGCAGGGACCACAGCATGCACCAGTTTTTACAATTGCTGTCGTGGTGGACTCTCAACAGGTATTTATTTTTTTGGTTGTAGTAACTAGGGTTTGTTGTAAAGTTAGCTCGGTGAGGCCTCGATGCCTAGTGATATCATGCTGCTTTGTAAAACCTTGGCAATATTACCATCAATTCTTGTAAATATACATTTCGACATGTGATTTGATGAAAGAGCCAATATAAACTTCCTATTTATGTTGTTATATTATTTTTATTGTATCAGTTATTTTAAAAATGCCTCTTAGCTATTTTAGGGCTTAAAAAGCATTAGAAACTACAGCAAGGGTTTATTAAAATTGTTTAGAAAAGACATTGAGGCTAGCATTTATATCCATTGGTAAACTAACTGAAATTTTATTGATACAATATTTAATTTTTAATGTTTAAAACAATGTGAAAGTTGTGAAACTGCTTTTTCTTAGACGATGTCTTTCATATTAGACTTTTAACCCTAATTCAACACTGTGGATTGTAGTCAGACACCACAATCTTGAATGAGGGTTAAGATATAGTTACCTATACGTAAAATATAGATGACAAACAATTGAAGCTTTTTTTGTG
Organism: Protaetia brevitarsis; assembly: GCA_004143645.1. Lineage (NCBI taxonomy): Eukaryota > Metazoa > Arthropoda > Insecta > Coleoptera > Scarabaeidae > Protaetia > Protaetia brevitarsis. The sequence goes on from RXPK01000063.1 coordinate 2,254,619, forward strand.
AAAATGAGATAAGGGTGCCATTTTGTAGGAAATTCTGAGTATTATAATAATGCGCGTTCAAACTGTTTTAAAAACGGTCGTAGTCCGTAGAAATCAAAGTTGCCATAATGTAGTTTTGTTTTGAACCTTTAAGTCGCAAACTTTAAAATTCATTTATCTCTTAATATATGAATACGGACTTTGATCGTTCTTCCCGTGCACCCTTCAATTATTATTTAATTCTGTTTCCAGTTCTGAAGTACGTAAACTCAAAATTGAAAATGTTCCTTATCCACTATCCACTTATCTATTGTATTTTTTACGTTTTCTATTGACATTTCATTTTAATTTACTTCCCAGAATCATTCAGCCTTCTGCTGAAAGTTGTCAACAACTCGCTATTTTAAATAGAATGTTGTTTTTCTTACCGCAATTTGTGATATAGTTTTTTGTATCTAAATTTTATTGTGCTTGATATACTGAGATTCAAAAAAATTGTCAATTCCGCTCCTATAGATAGTAGCAGGGTGTAGGTATATGCCGCGTTTTTGTAATGGAAGTTTGAACTAAGGCAGTGTTACTATACTATTGTCGGTGATATTAAATGTAAACATAAACGGTTCGAAGAAAATTATAAGATAAATAAACGAAGGATAATTACAACATGAACGCCAATGTCATTAAATGTCCAGAAAATTCATTTAATGTATGAAATTTGTATGTAGCTAACTTCACTCATTAAATCGGTAATAAGTATAGATACATTTTTCCGGAAGACAGTTTTTTTCTTACGAAAATCATTTTGAATCTCATAGTATATAGGTATTTATGATTTTGTTAAAATTTTAACATTTGTATTTCCCTATAATGGTCTGTAGTGACGATGGGGTGGGCACTAAGATAGGATAAACAGGAACAATGTGGCACAATACACAGGTGTTGAAGTGACTACTTTTCAAATAACGCCGTGTTAATTCTCTTAATTCTATATAAATAACCTAAAATTATAGCTGTCACCTTTTGTCACGTCATTTTAAGTAGAGTAGTCTCAATATAAGAAATACATATTACGTCATCATAAATGTCAAACGTAGAATACGCGAACTGAAGCTATCAGTGGCGGAGGTGATTTAAATTGACAGAGGGTGCTTGAGAGAAAATGCACGCCAATACAGAAGTTACTACAGAAAAATAGCAAATCAAATTAATATGTATAATAATGTTGAATAATTAATATTATTATTAAATTAGTTATTGGGTACGTCAATATTTGGAAACCGTTCGTAAAATATTTGGGTTAATAAAAATTACATAATATTATAATACATCGTAATTTTCAATGAACAAAGAATGTTTTTAGATACATGGAACATGCACTAAGAAGGTAAAAATAAAACATTTAATTTTTGTGCTTAAAATTATTTAATTTAAATAAATTAGTATTTATTTGTTTATGTTCAAAAAAAATAAAGCACCAAAATAACCATCGTTATTTATTCAGGAATAAATATGAAATACAAGTACAATGAACGATACTATATGGTGAAATATTATAATCAAATACACAAGTCCTTTCTAAAAATACTATAGCACTGGATTAAGAACAATAAACTATATTTTACAGTAAAAAATAAACTAAGGGGTGCCTTTAAGAGTTAAAAGATCACGACACTGTATTCTCAGCATCATCGTCATACTCGTCATCATCATAAAAATCTTCATCACTTTCTGATTCGCCAGTGTTCACAACAAATACCACCTCATCGTTATCATATCCAACAGGTGCTCCGTTTCCAAATAGTCTTACTAACAACTTTATCAAACGTGGTTACAAACAGATTCCCATTCTCCACGAGTTATAGAAGCAAATTTGTTTCTAGCTAATGCCTCCACATCGGCTAACTTAAAAGTAACATTTCTTGCAGCGACCAGTTTTTTACTATAGCCATATTTCTCAATAGGGTTTAATTCGGGATGGTACGGTGGCAGCCTTAGAACACTATGCCATGAGATGCTAGTAAATTTATCTAATTTAAATTGTGGCGTTTCATTTTTATTTTTCTTTATTATTTCATAAAGCTCTGGTTTTGTAAAGCTAGAATCAAAGAATATATTCCTTGCCGTCAACCACTCGATCATTTCAGCTTTTTGTTCCAGAAGTTGGGTCATAATGAAGTTTTACATTATGATAAGACGCATTGTTCACTATCAAAACACTTCTAGGTGGAAGATTAGGCACCAATTTTTTTGTCACCCATGTTAAAAAAATTGTCGCTTCATATCATCGTCGTGATAGTCACTTTTGTACCTTTAAGAAAAAAAAAAAACAAAAATTAATGGTGCTTTCATCTTAGAAATATCATAATTCTTGCTTTTCAGAGCATTTGAGAACAAAAATATTAATGATTACATAATAACTATAATACATTCAAGGAGTACCATAATATTAGATGAATAACGAAGTTTTCATCATTAATGTAATAACTTCTACATACAATACATTACAATACCTGGTCGAAACATAAGTAATTCCGTTATCTATGAAGCCCATTTTACCACCAGCATGCACCATGATTAAGCGGCTGCCCTTCGAAATAGGGTTTCTTCAGTCCTAACAGTGTACCATCTGACATTCCTTCGGTTGTGTATTGGAACTATGAATGTATGACTCATCCGTAAATACTATTGGTCTATTTTCATGGAGGTAACCTTGTAGTTGGCGTAGATATTTTATGCGTTTAGCTCATATATCGTAGCTTTCCATCAATAATTTCCGTTTATTCAGAAGTTCTTTGCCACCTGCAAGTGAATAATATATAAATTTACTGTCATACATTAATTTTCTGTATGAATTACATCTTAAATCCTATCTTTTTTAAAACATTTGAGAGAGTGGTCAAACCTCCTTCGAAGGATATACCATTTTCTGAATTTTTTCATAAATTCCTATAATTAAATAATATGCTGTTGTATAAACATAACAGAAAGGAAATTATATTTTTGTACCTGTTATGGTAGGTCGTCTTTTTTCATGTATATAAAATTATGTACAATAGTACAATTGTTTGTTTATCTTCAATACGAAGGGTACTTTTTGGACTGGGGCGTGTTCGTTTTCTGCCAGGGCTACTAAAGAGGTAGCTCTTCTGCATCTACATCCTCGGCTTCCTTGACAATACTTCTGTATGTAATGTCAGATATTCCCGTTGCTGCAAGTAACCTCTCTTTATAGTGCAACAAAGGTATTATTGGAGCATTATTTGCAGCTTCTTTCCTTCATAAATTTAATACATGCGCAATGATTTCCCTTCCCTGGCATGAATTATTTTGCCTTTCACGCCAACTTCTTGGTGTTGATGCGAACTGTTTCAGCCATCATAAGCTTATAACTGATTATAAAAGAGATTTCTATAAAAAAAATCTTATGCAATGCAGTCAACTTACCACTATCTATAAACGAAGTATGAGATGTCTTGAAAAAGACACTTATTTATATGAAGTAGGTAACACTAGATAATAATAAATAACACACGGTAAAAAGCGATCACTCCACAAATTCAGAGACAGACACTAATTTGAATTTTGACAGATGCGAAATTGTCGACTGGACGACGCCTGATTCAAACACCCCTATAGCTGGCATAATGGACTCATCCGACGACTCCAGCGCCCAAAACGGATTGACGTAATATGTATTTCTTAAATTGTGACTACTTTACTTAATGTTTCAAATAAGTGACATTGCAGTTGACACTTCATTCTTATTTCTCATAAATTAAATTTCCCGCGTTTTTTATTAGTACAGGACTGCGTCCGTAATGACAAGGGGAACAAGGGAGATACGGGTTCAGCGCATGATGCGCTTATTATGGGCAATCGTATCATCGCAACTTACCGGAAAAATTTAAGCACTGCAGATTTTACAAGATTAAAATATTAAAGAAATCATTGTGTTAGGTTTCTTATGCCTAACTCAACTCGTTTGCGAGATAATTAACTATTTTTCAAAATGTAGACCAAAATTTAAGAGGGCATGCCTGTCATGCATATTTAAGCTAGATATTTTAAACTGTATTTATTTTTTAACTAAAGCATTAGACTTGATAATAAAATAAAAGTAATGCAAAAAAGATATACAGGGTGAACAAAAAAATACTTTTAATTTACGCTATCTTTAAAGGCAAGTAACTTTCTTATTTTAAATGGGAACACCTGTATTTATTACCTTATTTAGATTCTAATTTTAACGGTCTTTAAGATTGTATTAATGCTTCCTATACCTATCTGTTATAGTTCCTTAGTAATTTACAATTTTCTTTTTCAAATATTAATTCCTACCCATTATATTAAAAAATATGTTTTGGTTCGCTCTACTTTCTTGATTTTCTTGTCTAAGGAATGTCACCCTCTCTTCCCCTTCCACCTTAATGTCAATTGTTTCTCTATGCCTACGTCTTACGTGTCGGAGATTCTCGAGCTAACTCTAAAGGCCGCTTTACAGTTCGTAATTTTATGTATTGCATGCAATACAAATAGTGCATGCGCATTCATTGGATTTCGATCAGCTGTGTGCAATCTTATTGGTATTGCACGGAATAGAACGTGTTCTAATATTTCATTGTGCGCAATTTTATTGCACGCAATACCAAAAATTACGAACTGTAAAGCGGCCTATACAATTAAACGTATCACAATGCATTGTAAATATATTGCGACCTTTATCCAATGGCATTAAGTACTACAAACACTCTTGAAACTTCTAACACTTTCTAGTATATCGGCACGGGAAAAACTAAGAAGCTAGCGAAACGTAAAGCGGCCGAAGAAGCTCTGAAGTCTTTCATACAATTTCCGGACAATTGTAAGGTATTGCTCTCGACCTCCCCGTCCAATACCAAGCTCGACTTCACCAGCGATGTGTTCGAGTCGAATCAACAGAACAACACCAACCCGAACGACAACCTGAATAAATTATCGAGCCAGAAGAACGTGGTGGTGATCATTAACGAATTGTATCCATCGGCAAAATATCAGTGCACAGAGACTACGGATGTGTTTGCCGCTTTCAAGATGACTCTGGAGATAAACGGGCAAGTCTTCGTCGGAACAGGTAACTTGAGACATACACACGGTGTTTAGAAGTATGAGGCAAAAGTCGTTGATTTAAAGCTTAATTTTTCTCGAAAATGTTTGTTGAGATTTTTTTGCGTTGGTGTTTGGTAGATGTGCTATTTGAATCGCGGATATACAGACCAATCATTGAATGTTTGTAGTTAAGGGTCATATTTGCTTATGACGTATGCAGCGTCTGAACAAATTCAGGCACACCACCATGTTTGCAATGAACTGTACGAAATGAACAATTTAATGAGGTTATACGCATTTTAATAGATTTTCTTTTATACTGAAAGGAATTGGTTCAGTTTTTAGTCAACGTTGCGTTTTAAAAACAATTCATTGAGGCAATGCAAACTAATAGGATTCTTAATAGTGAACTTTTCTATTGACAATCGCTTCGTGGTCCAGGCCGAGTAAGAGTAAGGACAAGAGAGGAGTTATAGCGGTCCAGATTCTAAACCTAACTTCACAAAACAACAGCTTCCACAAATGGAGTTTGTTATTGTTTACGTTCATATCTACACAAATTAGTTTTACTCTCCGTTTAATCTATATGATTTACTTGTTTTATTTATTTATTTTACGTATTTTATTAGTTTTGAATTACCCCTGCAGTTTTAAAAACATTTAATGAACTATGATGTTTTTGTGTAAAAGGTAAGATCGGTGGCCAGTGGCCATAACATTTACATACTTTCTTATATATTATATTGTTAGGTTTAACTGAAATAACCGTGAAAGAAGACACCAATGAGTATCATGTTGTAGTGCCAGTCACTCTCGCAAGATAAATTTTGATGCTAACGATGGTCGTAGTTTCTTTGGATTTCCGAATGAATCTAATATATATGACACGACAAGAATTAAGAAAGTACATGAATAAGAAGAACTATTATCGTTGTGCAGAGATTCCTAGGTCACATTAAATCAATTTATTTGTTAGATACACATTTTAAGCTAGATTGCTATTTATCGCAGTAACTAACCTAATTCATTTTATATTCACTTTTTAAAATAATGTGATTTTAGTTTGAACTGCATTATACTAGTATAAATTTTAATCACATTATAGACAATTCGATATTATATAGTCTACGTCTAAACTCTATCCACTTGTGCACCCCCGGACATTATTGTTGACAAACCAGTGCAGGGTTGGATGATAGAAATGAAGTAGTCGAATAAAAAGGAACAATCTTTGTATCGCACAGAACGATATAGTCATAACTCTTGAACCCTAATTAAAAGTTATTGTGTATTCGTGTCAGAAATTTGAAAGTCCTTTCCACCGATGCTGTTGCATTTTTATTAATTTATTTGAGAAAGAACCACAAGATATTTATTCCTGGAAGAATCTGTTACACTATAAAAATATAAACAAAGATGTATTTCACAAAAAAGGAAAGAATATGAACATAATTATCGTAAAACACTTGCGAAAATATGTATCACTTAATCAAACATTATTTTACTGGAATCGTGTTTTTTATTACTATAAACTGTTCATAAATATTTGCAACAAAATCAGAATAAAAAACGCATAAATTTGTGTATTTTTTTAATCCACTTTTCTACTTCCTTTAAAATATAAATTATTCTACTTTGAAAATTCCCGGCAACAGCTTTACAAAATGGCAGCTGGGCTTGAAGGTCATTCAAAATGGACCACTCAAGAACAATGGATTTTTGCGAACATGTTCTTACTGTTATATACTGTGATCAGGCTAAGCTTATTATTAAATGTGTTCTCAATGAAATAATGTATTACCGCAATAATGTAGTTCTCATATCAAAAATCTATTTGCAAATCAAGATGTAGGAAATATTCAAGCATCATAAAAGTATTTAGTTTAATATATGTTACCTATGGTTAATTAAACGAAAGATGATTTTATTTTATGTAGCAAACATAATTTCTATACAATGGTACATACAAAACATAATATGCAGTAAATTAAATCAAAATATGTCAATATTGAAAGAACAAAATATTGCAATTAAAAATATATTTAATTTGTGTCTTCGCTCTCATCTTCTGACCTGCAATTAACTGTCAGAACAAAGTCTTCTATGTTTGCTTCGCGTTCGTACCACTCTTTAATGAATTTCTCTGTGTGATTTATGCAATTTTTCCAAATCTCTGGTGTACAGCTCTCCAAGCTCTCTTGCCACATTTCCAGTACTTGTTTATCGCCAGAACCATCCCGACCAATATACTTATTATAATATCCTTTCGCATGTACCCATATCAATTCGATAGCATTGAAATCGCAGTGATACGGAGGAAGTCTTAAAACTTCATGCCCATGTGCTCGAAGTAATTCGTCAATAACATAAACCTTCTCTTTCCTACGTCTCTTGGTTATTTCCAGAAGTTCGCTCTTATTCATCATATTTTCATAGAAAATGTTATTGTTATTTAGCCACGCAATACTGTTTCCTTTGGTCCAACTTTGATTTGGCGACTTCTCAATTAGAACACTATAATACGGAGCATTGTCCATTAAAATTATTGATGGTTCTTCTAAATTAGGGATTAGTTGCGTTTCAACCCACTTTGTAAATAAATCACTATTCATATCCCCGTGGTAATCACCCGTATTTGATTTTGATGTAAATATCAAGCTTGCATTTTGTATAAAGTCACTTCTTGTACCTGCATGTAATACGATATATCGTTTACCATCATAACCTTTGGGTTTTCTGACACTTCTTATATCGTCATCCTGCCACAATCTTGTTTGACTTCCCTTTGAAAATATCCGGGTTTCGTCTAGAAATACGATATCTCTCTTTAAAGGTGATATCAATGTTTCATTGTACTTCCTTAAAAAGGAAAATCGTAATGCAGAAATGTCATTCTTCTCCATAAGAGTTCTACGGTTATCACCTTTTTTAAACTTAAACCCCAAAAGATGCAGTAAACGTTGTAGTGAGGAAACGCTAGTATGTAAAATATTTCTGTGTTCCAACACTTCTTGTAACGCTTTTACTGTTACATGCTTTTCTATAGAAATATATTAAATTAGAACTCAAATTTAATTGCATAAATGTACTTACTGTCATTGTACATATCATAAATTACTTTACGCACATCCATTTTATTTCTCTCTGACACATCACGTGTTTTGGGCATTAATCGTGGCTTGTACAAGGCTGTTGAAGCACTCGATGAAGGAACAGCAGATGTAGTTCCTTTCTTGCGTTTTATGTTGTAGACGGTACCCATCGAAATGCCCAAAGTATTCGCAACTCTCTACAATTTGTATGTCAGTTTTAATTTAATAATAGCCAATTATTATTTACCTCATGGACTGCATCAACGCATATTAAAGGACTTCCATTTCGCTTTACCTCCTCGAAATACCGTAGTAAACGACTGACCAACTCTTGGCAACAACAACTAAGTCGTTTACCGGGCATCTTGAACTGTAAACAAAAAAAATGTTTTAAGTCTTTGTATGTTTCTTTAACACCTCTAAACTTATCACAAACTAAACGATTTAATTCACTATAGCTCTAAAAAAAAACTTTTGAGACAAGAAATTATAGAAGTAAATAAAAATTCACAACTAAAGACGGGAAATAAACAGTAAAAACGAGTGAAAAGCAGATATCAAATGTCAACGGAGCGGTAAAATGAATTAAAGTTTCGTGGTTGCATGCACTGTGGTAAACATTATGAAAGCTCTTATTTACGCATTACTCGACCGTATTCTATCTCACTTCAACTAGTTTGTTGGTACATAATAAAATGTGGGCATATAGCTTAAATAGCTACGACTTATGTTATGTACTTCTATCTCACTTGTGTATATGAATGCTTCCAATTTTTTGAAACTACGCTTGTCTTCACTTTATCGACCTGTTAATGACGTAACTACAAACATTCATGATTTGGTCTATATGTATATACCTATAACTGTGAGTTTATGTTAAGCAGATATTAAAAATATCATTCATTCTTGCGTGGAATATATCAAAATCTCACAGAATTACAAAAGTGAGGGTAAATTGAATTTAACAATATACTATCTGTCTATTTTATGTTTTAACTAACGTCATCGATTTTTGTTCGTGTGAATCAAATCGATATTTCTGAGTCAAATTAAAAGCCGTATAAACAGGATATCTTATGCGCGGTTTTTCAGTATTAGTTTAATATCGATTTTGAGTTTAAGTTCAAATTTTGCGTTCAAATCGTATTACACTACTGGTCACAGCATTAGTTGGACCTTGAACCGAACAAAAAAAAAATTTCTATTTGAGCCGAGTTATACCGTTATTTAAAGCTGGTTTTACACTTGTCAATATTCTCATCAATTTCTAGACTTTAAAATTGATCAATTTGCAGTTCTTGAACTAGAACTTGTTGCCGTTTTATACTTGTCAATAAATATTAGGATCTTCACAGAGATCAATATCTATTTCTTAAAATAGAACTTGCTGCTGTATTACATTTGTCAATTAATAGAACTTGAAATCGGGAATATTAGAATGGGTTAGTTTCTTTTGTAACGTTCGGGGTGGCAGCGCTCTGTCACAACAGGGATATTATTATTTCTTGAAGTGATATTGCATAATTAAAATAAAGGCGGGTAAAGGTTTGAGGTTAAGCATTCTCTGTCTCGAAGATTACAATTTAGATACCTTTTCAGAAGAATCAAATAATAACTGCCAATAAATTATTAAATATACAAATAGTAAATATCGAAACAAAAACAAGTGGGTACAATAATACAACGTGGATGTAACAAAATATATATATTGTTATGGTACATATACTCTACTATGATTTAAAATGGAATGTTACTGTTTTACTTAATTAGATATTATAAGAAAAAGGATATAATATGTAGCAGCAGACAGCCAGACGATGTCCAGGTGATGTAGGAAATCTCTGCATTTGGCAAGTCCTTCAAGGCATTTTCCTTTAGAATTTTCCCTTCAGCAAGTAAAGATGGTCAACAGTGATACACCTACACATCGAATATGAATATTAGAATTTGAATAGTATATTTTTACAATAGTTATTGACAGATCAAATTTGGATTCAAGCTCAATTCAAGTGGACATTTTTTTTTTTTTACTGTGTATTAATTTCATTCAAATTTAGTCTAATAATGTTTGTATATGCATTGGCAGTCCAATTGCTCTGATATGTCAACAAGAAGACATGGGAAATTGCTGGAAATTGAGTTCTGTAACAATTGGGTTGCCTACTTTTTAGGTGGCGTAATGAATTTTAAGATTGTTAATTTTACATAGTAATAAGTGTTTAAAAATTTCAAATGTATTTTTCTCACAATTCAGAGACACATACCTTTATCATATTTCAATTGTAAGGTGATTCCAGAATTTTGCAATTTATTATGTATTTTCACTTCGTTTAAACATTCGACAGTCCATTCAGTCACATGGGCATTCTCATGTATAAAACAATGGATGTTCCCCTCATTTCGGTTATATTAACGGATTTTCACAGACAGTTGGACTCCTTGACGAAGACAATCGCTTTCAAGTCAGTTAAAACATTTTCAATTCGAACCATTCAACACCCGACCTTTGTTAGAGACAGACGTATCTCAATTTGTTCTTGTAAAATTAACGGCTATTTCGATAAAATCAATTTTATTCTAAATTACAACCTAAAAATAATTGTTAACTGTTAACAAAGTTCATCACATAAATATTATCCAAATTACTTACCACTTTTGGGTAATTTTTCTTCAACGACGATTTTCCTGAGTCTCCTGATATGTTCCTGTCCTGATTGAGCCAGACTCCGTGATCTGAAGTACCTACGATGTACGAGGACCCTGATCCGACATTCGAACATTCCGCACAACTCCGATGTACGAAGGAATTCCTCGTCAAATCTAATTAAATTAAACTTATAAGAATTTCATTTTTACGTCTGCAAAATTTGAGGTTAGAAAATTGTTTGTATCATCGCTAAACCGTTTGCAGTTACTTGGGGAAATTTGTATAAGTTGGTAGTATTTATTTTGATATGTATTTACGTTACGAACAATATCCAGTAATTTACCATCAAGGTTGGCCATACTGTCTCACACGTCTATTATTTAAGCCTAGCTTAACTCCGTTTGAACGGTCAGAAATCGCGGGAATTTTGAAATTTGATTTAGACGTATACACGTTTGAAACTATGAGTTTAAAATTGCAAGAAGTGGAACTACTTATAAAACTTTAGTGTTATTAATTAAACGGACTCGCGTACTTACCTGAGATAAGAATATCCAGAGATTTATGTCTGATTTTAAACAAGTTCACATTTAGTATTTTTTTTTATTAAATAAAATCACTTTTATCCACACTTAAATGTTTTAATTTTACATAAGAGATTGAATATGATTGAGGTACAACATTATCATGCCTACGATATCATTTAAACTGGTCATTAATAGTGAATTTGAAGGAGAGGACAATTAGGCAACAGTCTTGCACGCTTGCCTCTTGAGTACTAACATATAAGAGAGGTAACGAGCTATTCGTTATTTTTTTTATGTTAACGCCCCTCGATCGGAAATTTCTCGCCCTGCATGCCAACTAGCTGGTGAGAGGGCACACTTTTAAATCAAAATTAATAAAGATAGATGACACTGGGATGTATAAAATTTGATTTTTTCTAATTTAATTAATGTATTTCTTTTAAAATTTATTTTTTTATATATATATAACATGACCAGAAGTATAACACAACCACAATTGCACAATAGTACTGGGAACTATCTATACCTTGGTAACCAGGTTATAACATTAATCTGAGTCAATTATTTCACGAGTACCAATTACGGAAATTCCTACAGAATTGAAGATAATTTGATGCAAAAATAGAACACGTTCTAAGTATGTTAGTTTCTAGAACTTGACCAAGTTCTTGCAATCAATCAATTTCTTGACAGATGTAAAACAGTTGGATATCATCTTAAACTTGAACAGAACTTAAACAACTAGAAATTGAACTTAAAATAGAACTAGAAGTTGATTATTGACATCAAGTCCTCCAAGTCCTAGTTATTGATCTAGAAATTGACAAGTGTAAAACCAGCTTAAGGAAAACTGCTACAAAAAGTAGTAGCTTTTTAAACTGCTAACCAAATGTAGCAGAAGCCGGTTGTAGCTGCTAACGTAATGAAACAGTTTTATACATCACTATAAAACAGCTGCGCCAGGTTAAAGTAAACATTAGTAAGTAGTAAGTCTATCTTGCTCATCTCTATTTCCTTACAGTGAATGAACTATGGAAGAAAGTTTGTTTCTTTTCAATGTTGGCAATAAAACCATATTTTAAGATACCTCTGGAACAATGAATTCGCGATCCAAATTTCTATCGAATTACCGACGCATAAATGGCAGCTTGTTACGTGTGGACGTTCGTGCAATGTCTCCAAGCATTTTTTTTTAAGAGAAAAATCGAGTTTAAAATCGTGAGTTTTCGTCACGTACTTCGAGAATCGCCCTCCATCCCCTCACCCGCACACATTGTTAACAAGTCGACGACTAGGTTCGAGCAAGAAGAAAGCTAAAAAGGCCGCAGCGACCGCCGCCTTGTCTAAATTAATGTATAACGGCGAAGACGATGTGTCGACTATCGCGATGAATTTCAGACAGCCCACTGTCGCGTACGAAGAACAACAGATGGCTGACAATATCGGAAGGTAGGTGCAATCCTTTTTTTTTTACTTGGGCTCGAAATAAATTCAATCTAATTATTGAATGATAACACTGGGCAACAAATTTTCGAAAAGTTCATGCTTCCAAGCTGAAAATAGTCATTTCTTAATGAATTCAATGTGCTGAACACGAAAATGACTAAGAAAAAGCTGAATTGGCTACGGGTTTTCTGTAAAATGTACGCATATTTCAGAAAAAGTGTACTTATGTCAATATTATAATACATGGTAAGAAAACATTAGTCTGCTTCTGGCTTTCGACTTCTTTTGGCCTGCCGTTTGTAGTGGACTTGTGGAGCATCTCTACTGATTGTCCGACAATAGTCAGCTAGCATTAACGTAGATTATTTGCCTTGGTACCGTTTGCTCCATGGTGGCAATGTCCTGATGAAAGCGTTCGCCGTGCTCATCGCTGACCTGCCCGCAGTTATCAGGAAAGAAATCTAAGTGGGAATCAAGAAAGTGGATCTTTAAGACATATTGCAGCCGAATTCATGAAACAAAGCCAAATATCCTCAACCAGACACTTGTAATTTTCTGCCTTGTCATTCCCCAGGAAGTTTGCTGCCACTTGATATAGAATGCATCCCAACCTGTTTTTCTTTACCTTGAAGAAGTTCCTCAAACTTGGGGTCTCGGAAGAGCTGTCTAATTTGAGGCCCCACAAAGATGCCCTCTTTAATTTTGGCTTCACTGAGTCGAGGGAATTTTTCACGCAGGTACTTGAATGCTGGTCCATTCTTATCCATGGCTTTTACCAAGTTTTTGACAAGACCGAGCTTGATGTGTAGAGGAGGAATGATGATTTTGTGTGGCTGTGCCAATGGTGGGTGATGTACTTGTTTCTTCAGGCTTAAAAAATGCTCTCGGAGGCCAGTCTTTCTTGATGTAGTGCAAATCGATTGCTCTGCTGTCCCACACACAAAGAAAACAGCAGTACTTTGTATATCCCTGCCGCAAACCCATCAACAGAGATACTACCTTCAGGTCAGAACATATCTGCCAGCCATACTTGCTGTAGTTAATAGTCTCCAGTAGCTGCTTTAGATTGCCGTAAGTCTCCTTCATGTAGACCGATGTGCAATAGGTATGGATGGAAGCTGGTTCCCATTATTCAACAAAACCGCCTTTAGGCTCAGTTTTGAAGCGTCTATAAACAGCGCCATTCGTGGGGATCATGTGCAATACCGAGAGCTTGTAGTAGACATCAATATCGCAGCAGAACACAAGGCTTTTTCTTTCTTAAAGAAAGATTCGAAGAGCTGATGGCGAGTGCGAAATGAAGTCACTCGGACATTCTGTTCCAGAAGATTCCACTGTCGAAGTCTTGAGGCCAGTATCTCCGCTTTGCTTTTCGACAGATCCAAATCGCCAACAAGATCGTTCATTTCATCGTGTAATTTTTGTGGTGCAGATGTTTCGTCAAAGCGCGAAAGTTATCATCCTTACTGCCACGTTGAGGAGAACTCGCCGACGCATGGCCATCCTCATCGTCTGAACTGATAGAAAAATCTGTAGGAGGTTCTGGAATTGGGAGTCCTTCGCCATGAGAGACAGGTCGCAGAGCAGATGGTATGTTAGGGTATTCAACTGTCCATTTCTTCTTCTTGGTGATATGCCTCCAGAAGCTGGTGGTACCATACAGAAATAACAGTCGTCAACCGTGATTGGTGGGCTCTCTCAAATCATGGGCACAGCAAATGGCATTGCCTTTCTTTTGCCATTAAGCCACTGTGAAAGATTTACGGGCACAGTGCGGCAGCATACGTGTGGGGCCAAGTCTTTGTCCTGGTCGCCTATCTTGCAACCAAAATACAATGATACGTTTCTTAACTGTTTGCACTGATGTTCTTTTTCTGTGCAGCAAATGTCACTTCTCCGCAAATATAACAGAAGTTATTTGCACTATTAACACAGTTACAGAGGCATTGCTACGTTTAGTTACTTTACACTAATAGCAATCACTGTGTATGCTAGAGCTTCGAAAAATATGCGCGAATGAACGGACATTGCACGAGTTAATTGTCACGTCGGCCATTTAAAATAAACTATAATTAGCTATTGCTTGATATTGCGCAATCAATTTCGCAACACTCTCAATGGAAACTTACAGCAAATGCTGCATTAACTTCTTTGCATGAAGGGGTGATGCAATATGACACAAAATTTCGTAATTTCTCACTAAATTGCATTACATTATGCAATAGCATCTATACAATGGACAAAACGTCAATATCTCTGGAACGTGAGCCAATCAACTTTTTTCAATGTGATATTCGTGTTCAGCACGTTGAATTCATTCGGGATTGGGTACTTTCACCTAAGAAGCAATTTCACTGTTGACCAGTGTAATAGAGGAGGTTAGCAAGGAGAGGTCGCGAGATGTTGCCGTGTATTTGGGCATATGCATTTTGCGCATAATGCCGTCATTTTTTACGAGATCTCTGGTTCCCCCACTGCTAAAACAACCTCAAATCATAGTGGTTCAATCACTGTAGCTGTTAATATATAACGACGAATAAACCGGCTTCCCTTAAGCGGTGTTTAGTTGTTGTTAAAGATATCGGTCGGTCGCGTCCCCTATTCATTTCCGCTGCGATCTTGGTTGCCGTCAATTGCCGATTCCTCTTGCTCAACGCTTTAAGGCGTCGATCTTCCATGAGGGGTGTTTATTCCGTTGACAGACTTGGGGATTCCGTGTATTCGAATGTTCCGGTGCCTCGGTAGCGACGAATAGTGAAATGGACTGCAGATTTTGACACTCCTAATTTTTCTGCTATCACACGCACAGAGTGTCCTTCGTGTAGCCGATTTCTTTTCTACACTTATCGGCATTTTTTAAATATGTGCTATTTTCACAAACACCACAATTGAACAACTGTATCGTAACTGGTTTACTAATAGAATAATTAACAACAAGTACGATATCAATTATTTCCTGCTATAGTGGGAAATCCTTAGGAATACCCACGTGTAGTGACTATATACAGGGTGAGTTTTTTATCTTGAGACAACGGAATATCTCTAAAACACTGCATCAAATTAAAAAAAATCATCTTAATAGAACATTTTGTTATAGTAGGGTTCTCACTGAATGTGCAGAACTCGATCCTCCACCTCACTCCCGAGTGGGAGGAGGACAACTTTGAATCTTAAATGGGAACCCCATTTTGGTATTGCAGATTCGGATTCTACGCCATCAAGTATGTAGTTTTTGTTTGAAACTTTTTTTTCGATTCGTAACAGATTGCGCTGTAATCGCAAAAAAGAACATGATGTGTGAAAAGAGAACCAAGCAAACATGATTTTGTATTTTTTTTTTATTTTAACATAACTTAACATTTCAGAAAGCCATGTGTTCGAAACTGTGCAACTTCACTTCGCTACATTTATTTATTTGCATTGGAATGCTATTCAACGATACAAAACGTACTTTATTCAGGTAGTTGAAAGCTGTGAGTACTTACACATTGATCCGATCCCCATTTAAATATTAATTATTAATCAATACAATTAGTTAGTGTTGATATTTGAACAGTAATGAGGCTATACATTACAAGAGAGAATGAAATGATTACACTATTTTACATGTTATTTAATCGTTAAAATAAAAAACACAAAATCATGTTGCTTGCTTCTCTTTTTTGTGTATTTTTTCTAGACGTTACGCCATCATGTTCTTTGTGCGATTACAGCGCAATCTGTTACGATCGAAAAAAGTTCAAACAAGAACTACACATGCTTATTGATAACTAGCAAGTTACTGGTATTAGTGGGGTAGCGGCTATTGGTTTGAGTCTTTCCTTTCAGAGTCGAGTGCAATATGTAAATGTGAGGGTAATCTGGCTAACGGTGTCTTACAACATTTCTCATCTCATTATAACAGTAAATGTGGGCGTCCACAGGGTTCAATTTGAGACCATTCTCTTATAATATTCATAAATGACATAGTTGGATTTCATTAACAGTTCTAATACATATTTACGCGGACAGATACAACGGAATAGTATCGGGTTCGAGCTATAGAGTCATGCAAGAGAGAGCCAACGTCCTATTAGAGGAGCCTAAGTGATGGTTTTCCGTCAATAATTAATAGAAATAAAATAAACTCAATTACATGCTTTTTAACTTATCTTAATGGAGCTACTTAGCATCGGATCTCCAGGTAGGGATGGAGAATGTACAACTTAGAATGTAAAACATCTACTAAATTTCTGGGTTTAACTATAGATGCCAGGCTTTAGCTGGAATGAACACTGTATTGACTTATTAAAAAAATAATGTTTCATGCTTAAGTTCGGAAATTAAAATCTTTCTTATCACACACATTTTGATACAATATTACCATGCCCAGATTCTCTAGGTTATCGTATGGCATCATCTTCTGGGCGCTTGTGAAAGCAACACACAGTGTATTGGTGGCGCAGAAGCTCATACGCTGTCTGGCGGACGTAAGGAAGTAACCCGACTACTTGTCGACCTTTTTTTTATAAAAATGTGGAATTTTGCCTCTTCCTAGTATTTACATACTTGAGCTAACTATAATATGTATATAAAATTGTTGAATGTACAAGAATATTTATTTTTTTTAAAACAGTTGCCATAATAGATAGGTTGGCACATACAAAGCAGTAGATGCTCTCGGTGTAATGTAACGGTCATTTTTGTTGTAGTATTAAAAAGTTGTTTCTTATTGTTAAATGTAACTACACCTTTATGTTAAGTAATGTTGAATTAAAAACAATAGGTTATGCGCCCAGCTTACGTTTACTGCGATAAGAGGTTAAGGTTACCGGCGTGATCGCGTTTTTTTTTGTAACTAAGGACGTTAGTGCGATCGCGTGTAACAAAGAAATACTCGTCAGTTGGATTAAATTGNGAAGCTGTTTCGCGCCAAAACATATTCTGGATCCTCGAGTGACATACCAAAAACAAGTTTCTCTGATTTTTGGAATAAATGCTTACTAGGACAGATTTTTTAGAAAAAAAAATGGAGTAACTCCAGAACTACCGAATCAAATTAAAAAAAAATAAAGGTATTTCTTTATAAACTTAAAAAAATTAGGTAGATCCAAATATGTTAAAAATAACAGAGTGTTCAATTTAAAATAACAAAGTAGATGGTGACTTTCCGGTATAACCGGAAGCGCTAGAAATCTGAAAAATATTTTTACTTAAAAAGAATACAAACGATTTTATCTGATTTGAATTTCCAAATTTTTCATTTTGGTCATAACCAATAAACTTTTAACGAACGGTCTTGCCTGAGATACCTGTATATGGTTAAGTGAATTAAAGTAGTAAGAATATGTAAAAACAAATAAAAGAAGAACGGAATAACAATCAGATTCGTAAAGAATTAAATTATTGAGATCTGTCTGTTAAATGTCATTTTTTTTACACTATACTTCACTCCTGATAGTTTTATAAATTAAATACTGAGTATTTTTTAACAGTTATTATCCAAATAATTCTAATTTTTTAAACATGATACATAATAGTCCAGTGATTTAAGAGAATTTTTGTTTTTTTGATTCTCAGAAATTTCATCTTGTTGATTTGCATGCTTGTTTTCCAACCTCAAAACGCAAATTACTTTTTATTTAAACTGAACAGTTTATCTAGATAATATCATTTTCTTGCTAGAAAATATTCAAATTGGGCTTAAGTTTTATTTAATAAATTTAACAAAGGGTAATGAAATAAAATTATAAAAAGTAAAATATTAATTTTCTATTCAAATAATGCTCCTTCTTTTTCTGCACAGATTTCAAATGCGAGCTCTAAATTCATTGAAATCGCGTCTAATATAAAATTGATAAGGACTGGACTGCATTTGTATCCTATTTTTTAATTGCTACTAGTGCTCACTGACACAATTTGTTTTAAAAAACCACATAGATAAAACTCCATTATTGTGAGATCAGGACTTCTCGTGGCCATAAAATGGTATCATCTCTCACTATCCAGTTATCATGGAACTCTGTAATGAGCCATGGCAAACATTTCTGGCATAATGAGCAGGGAAACATGTGCCAGAAAAAACATTTCCATTCGTAATTTAACGGCAATTCGTCCAGTTTAACAGCTAAAAAAAATTGCAACATTTCCAAATATGAATTACGTTTTAATTTTGATCAAAAAAATATGGCGAATAATGCCATAGTACGAAACTGCACACACACATTAACTTTGTTTAAATATTGTCTCCGACAAGAAATATGAAGTTTGGATTCGTCTAACTCCAGTATTGGCAATGTTGAGATGATACGAGCTCCGTTAGTTGAAAAGGTTGATTCATCGGAGAACATAATTCGTTCGTGAAAATATGGATCATCCATAACTCTGTTGCCTATCTCGAACAAAAGTTAGACGTTGGTTCATCACATTTTCTAAACTTAAAGCCTAAATTGCGGTTTAAATGGTAAATTTTGTTCTCCTTGAAGATTCTTTGAAAATGAATTTACTATTCCAATTTGTATTGCCCTCCTTCTTAAAGACAACCTTGGAGCTTCTCTTCGTATGAACGGCAGAACTGAAGCAGCATCGTCTTCATCGAACAATTCTTGACTTCTTAATGTTTAAAACCGAGCCTGTTTTAAGGAATTTGGTCACCAACTCTTTTGCCCGGAATTGAAATGGTAATTCTGGTGAATATGTTTCCATATATAGGTGGCTGACATTCGTTCGTCTATGGTTACCTAAAGCAATCGGCAATTCTACGGCAATGCAAGAGCGAAGCCACGAAGCGAGCCTGCTAGATGCGACAGTACATATAGGCATATAACATCGGGTGACTACACAACGAAAACTCATCAGGTATAAAAATATTTAGCATATTAATTTTAATACTTTAGAAACTCTAAAAAACTAATAATAATTTTGAACGGCACTATATACATAAAATTAAACAATATATTACATGTGTATACAATATGACGTAAGAAAACAAGTTATATCATGCAATGTGCAACAGAGCGAAGCAAAAACAAATCAGCAGTATAAATAATACATACGACACTTCTATATCTAATGCAGCTTGGCAGTACCATTCTCTTGTTTCATTACATTAAACGAATTCTTTAAATATCCGGCATTTACCACATATCCACACAACGTAAAAAACAAGCAATCGAATAAAAATTCCCGCCAAAAGAATCCATCAAACAGATATGACAAAGTGATAAACGAAAAAAAACGATGGGAATTCTACTTTTATCGTCAAGTTTTTACCCGCAATATTTGCACTAATCAACGTCAGATGTCTCTGGAAGGATCATTATTACTCAGTGCAAAGATCTACTATACGAGAAAACATCATAAATTTAACGCCAGTAAATTTATGCAAAGTCAATATTATATACATCTTGATTGGAAAGAGATTGAAGAAAACTTTCACTGACAAATATTGATTGAACTTGGTACAATTCCTGATGTTTTTTTTTTTTCGATGTTTGGAGAAAAGTCATTAGTGTTGAAAAATATAGACAGATGAGGAATTATATGTAATTTGCATAATGTGGAGAAAGGCTTATACTTAATATACATTTTAATAGTTATAGGAATTAATAATTTAGAATATTAATATACAGGGTGAGTTTTCAGAATATCTCTAAAACCTGATCTAATCCAAAAAAAAATCTTAACAAGATTTGTGTATAAATGTAGGGGCTCACTGAATGGTGCCGAACTCGATCCCCCACCTCACCCCCTCCAGAGTGGGAAGGGGGACAACTTTGAAATCTTAAATGGGAACCCCCATTTTATATTGGAGATTCGGATTCTACGCCATCAAGTATGTAGTTTTTGTTTCAAACTTTTTTTTCGATTCGTAACAGATTGCGCTGTAATCAAAAAAAAACATGATTGTGAACGTCTAGAAAAATACACAAAAAAAAGAAAGCAAGCAAACATGATTTTGTCTTTTTTTTTATTTTAACATAAACTAACATTTAAAAAGCATGTGTTCGAAACTGTGCCCTTCACTTCGATACATTATTTATTCGCAATTGGAATGCTATTCAATGATACAAAACCGTACTTTATTCAGTACTTGACAAGCTGTGAATACTTACACATTGGTCCGATCCCCATTTAGATTATTAATTATTAATCCAATACAATAGTTAGTGTTGAGTATTAAACAGTAATGGAGGCTATAAATTACAAGAGAGAATTGAAATGATTTACATTATGGAGAAAGTGGTAGGAATATCGATGATGCTGTTAATCTTTATTCACAACGTTTGCCAACAAGGCGCGATAGCGCGCTCTTTTTACCGAGTCGTTCAAACAGTTCTCTAGCGAAGGAACTGTACAGCAGAGAAAACGTAATCGCCGAAAAAACAATTGCTGGAGAAAATAATGAAATCGCGCTATTAGCTGCAGTAGCTAATAATCCGCACATTAATACTCGAGAAATAGCTCGGCGGATCAGGAATTTCTCAGTCCACCATCTGCCAAATATTGAAGCGTATGAAATATCATTCATTAGAGTTTCCATGCATCAAGAACTTCATGGTGATGATTTTCAAATTGAGTGCGATTTTGTTCAATGGGCCTTCAACGGATACAAGATAATCCCAATTTTTTTGCTCGAATATTATTTTCTGACGAGGCGACATTCATAATCACGGTATGGTAAATCGCACAACATGCATTATTGGAGTATCGAAATCCCCATTGGTTGCGCAAGTTGAAACATCAACATCCTTGGAACGTAAATGTTTGGTCTGGAATAATTGGAAATAGCTTATTGGTCCATATTTCATCGATGGAAACTTAAATGGTGAAAATATCGAAACATCTTGCAGAACGAACTTCCATTGTTACTTGAAGACCTTCCCTTGGACGTCGACACAATGTGGTTCCAACATGACGTTGTCCAGCACATTATTCAAGAATAGCACGAGAATATTAGATCGAGCCTACAATCGTCGATGGATCGGAAGAGGTGTCCAGTGTCTTGGCCTGCAAGATCGCCAGATCTTACTTCCCCCTGACTTCTTTTGTGAGGCACTTAAAGTCTAAGTTTATACAGAATGCCAACAGAAGGGAAAAAATGATTGAGCGAAACATGTTCTCAGTTGGTGCAATCATTCCAATTGCGAATAAATAAATGTATCGAAGTGGAAGGGCACATTTTCGAACACATTTTCTGAAAGTGTAGATAAAGTAAAAGTTCTTCGTTGTTGAATGGCTTTTGAAATGCATATTTAGTTAAAATAAAAAAAAACACAAAATCATGTTTGCTTGCTTCTCTTTTTTGTGTATTTTTTCTAAATGTTCAAATCATGTTTTTGCGATTACAACGCAATCTGTACGAATTGAAAAAAGTTTCAAACAAAAACTACATACTTGACGGCGTGAATCCGAACTGCAATACAAAATGGGGTTCCCATTTAAGATTTCAAAGTTGTCCCCTCCCACTCTGGGAGGGGAGGTGGGGATCGAGTTCGGCACCATTCAGTGAGCCCTACATTATAAACAATCTTATTAAGATCTTTTCTTGATTTGATGCAATGTTTTAGAGATATTCCGTTGTCTTAAGATAAAAAACTCACCAAGTATAGTTTAAGTATACTTCATTTACCATAACAGACGAGGTACGTCATTACTTGCAAATTCGAGCCATGCAATACCATATTATTAAAATAACCAACTAACATATAACTTATTCATGTTCAATTAAAGATACTAGTTGGGCCTACTGCTTTTCAAATTGCATGTTGTCACATCTTCCAATGTATTCCCACCAATTTAGTTATTGCTGTCAACTGTCAAAGGGTTATATCTGGATTTGCAGTAAAGTGTGGGAATTGCGTTTATACTGTGGTATATATTTATTTAAATAAGTGGTTATTACAACACCAAGTCGAAAATCATGTGTAAACAATCGAAGGAGTTAATAGTTTCGTTAATCGTGTTTTTCGACGCAGAACGTGAGAACAACTGGCATTACTCCCGTTAACTTTCGTGCGAGGAGTATAAAATCCATATATTTTTAATGGCATATTCTTTACAGCATTTCGCTTTTAGAGAGTAACGAGTATTCTAAACATTTATGTTGCAAACATAAGAAAGATTTCATCATGAGTAAACAAGGAATTACATTCTACTAACCAAAACGAAATGCATACGAAATAAATGTTGTAAAAATGATTATTCTACTTATTGTCAATGTGCTATTGGAAACACAATTTATGACAAGTACGAAAACAGTGAGTATATACAATATTGTTTACAGAAGTGGTTCTTTCACATACATTTTTCAGACTAACATAACACATTAAACATTTTGACAGTGTTCCTAAAGAAAATACTTTTGTATGGTTGAACACATTGTTGTGGTAGATATTATTTGTTCTCAAAGAAAAGGAAGTTTGTTACAAAACGATGGATGAAATAATGCAGATCGAAGATGCATAATAGTATAAAAGGATTGGATTAAATTAGTCTGGAAATTTGATGTACTTGGTGTGCAACATATTGGAAACGAAATTCAGAAGTAGTAATCAGAGAGACTGGTTTGATAGAGAAGAAACTTGCATACTAATCGTTACGTGAATATTTAAGCGATAATGGGTCCGATTAATTTATTGTACTCACTTGTGCTTTTTTTGTTATTTTTTCCCACTGCTATCATGATCACATACTTTAGATCTGTTTTCAAAAAGAATCATCACTAATATTAAACGGTAAATGTTATTTTTTAAGAGTTTTTATTCACCTGTCAAAAGTGTTTGACAGTTAATAACCTAACGGTTTGTTTACGTTTTGACGAACAGAAAATTTGCAACGCGGTCGTGACGTCATAGCAATGACTCACGTAGTATGTTGCTATATCTGAACTATAGAATGTTTCAAATACTTTCTTAATTAGAGTGGGCTGTCTTTTAAGCAATCTTTTTTGAATAAGAATTGCGAACACTGGGGCTATTTTTAATTGTATTTCAAATTGTGACAGCTGTCAGTGACAAACCAAAATAAAAACGGTTGCAATTTAATTGTATAATTTTATTACATGTTGGAATTACAACATAAACATTTATTAACGAAAGTGCGTGATGCCTGGGACCAAGCGATAAAAAAAAAAGCATGTCTACTTTAATAATCAGGAAGATATTTGAAACATATTTTTTTAGCATAAGTTATATATAGTCATGGATGAAAGTGCCCATTATAAATTAATTATAATTGAATGTAATTTCGGCTTTATAGCAACCATTCGATACTATATACAAAATACACAAATACATTGCACCATTCAACAGGCACCTGACCAATAATTCGTCTTTGATATACAATTATTGATACGATATTCTCAATTATGATAGATTTGACTTGATCTAAACGAAATTGCATATTTTTTATGTGTTCCTCGTATTCCCATCCTTTCCCCCCTTTATCTCGTTCCAATCGATCAGAGTCAATAC
Source organism: Protaetia brevitarsis (assembly GCA_004143645.1). Lineage (NCBI taxonomy): Eukaryota > Metazoa > Arthropoda > Insecta > Coleoptera > Scarabaeidae > Protaetia > Protaetia brevitarsis. Next base: position 2,278,848 of record RXPK01000063.1, read on the forward strand.
GTCGATTTCGAAATCGATCCTTGGACATATTTGTCAAGGCTTTCCACGGCACAATAGCAAAGTTGTACGTATTAGTTGTCATACCAATTAAATAGTACTGCTGTCGACCAGTCGGTACCAATTCATTAATACCTCTTGATGCCTGTCTGCCTAACCGTTCCTCGTTAAATGATTCTAAATAGAAAATTTGTTCGCCACTATATTTTTTTTTTTTCAGGAAAGTTAATCTTTATTTATTATACTTGAAAAAATATATTAATAATAGTTGAGATCGTAAAATTGATCTGATTTCTGTATGTAATAAGTGATAATGCAGAAGTATATAAAGCAGTATGGTGCCTCTGTTAAGTTTTTAGCCATTTGTATCTTAATTGAAAATTTCTAATATCCTGATGCATTTGCACACAAATCTCCGAAATTTTAATATTCAATTAGTTAACTGTTGCCAATATATATTTAATAATTACGATTTCTGTTGTAGAATGAAAAGCCTTGTTTTGCCATTTATTTATTATACAGTAAAATAAAATGAACCGTTTTGCTACTGCAGTAGATTCGGTTTAACAATCGCTACATGTGAGAATTTCTACATCACTTATTCTTATCAAGGCTGGAAATAATTCAGTCACAAAGAGGGGAAATTGACACGTGAAAGGATTTGAGTTAGAACATTGTTATTTTTAGAGACAACAAAAAAAAAAACAGCTGGCTTTCTATTCGAATTTTAATAGATGGAAAAAAAAAAAGATTTCAAAAAAAAGTTATAACTATCTACTTTTTTTTGTTATTTTAACAGTATATAGTTATGGCAATATTGCTGAAGTAAATACTCGGATAATTGTATGTTTATTATATTTATATGTTATATAAATATATAATTGGCTTCTCGCATTTTTGCCAATAAAACTGTTATAGAAACTCCTACATATGGCCAAGGTTATATTTTAGCGATAATGTTTTGCTAAATGCAAGCAGCAATACCGCAAAATCTGATAAGCGAATGCATTTCCTGGTACGCCAGAGGAAATGCAATAAACGACATTGTTTTAATTTATCAACAGGAACTAAAAGAAGCTGAGAAAACACACATTAGAGAGATAACACGCCGAAAAATATAAATAGGTAATTTATCTTGGTAAGAAACACTATTTTTACCAAGAAATATTTATCTGAGAAGTAATAGATAAATATTTGATAGCTATATGCTTGCCATGTAGAACGATCGGAAACTCCAAGGGCAACATTGTAAAACTTTGCACACGAAGTTAACAAACGCTAAACAGTCTCCAGATTGAGATGCCATCACTTTATTTGAAGAATTAAAAAATTTTGACTCCGCACGAGATTTTGAATTACATTTATCACAATAAATTACATTTATCGCAATAATTTAACAGCAGAAGAACGGAACAGCAATGGGAAGCCCTTTATCACCAGTAATAGCCAACTTGTTTATGGAAGCATTTGAAGAAGAAGCCCTAAGTTCCAGCGATATGAAACCCAAGTGTTGGCTGCGATATGTCGACGATACTTTTGTAATATGGCAACACGGAGAAGAAAAACCTACAACAGTTCTTGGAACACATAAACTCACCGCACCCAGCCATCAAGTTTACCATGGAGAAAGAACAAAATGGAAATCTCCCTTTCCTGAATGTTATGGTTAAGAAAACAAAAGAGGGAATGCTACAGCACGCAGTATTTAGAAAGAAGACGCACACCAATAGATATCTGCATGCAAGATCTCACCATCATCCGATGCAGAAGAAGACATTAATACAAACATTGCTATCCAGAGCCGAAACCATCAGTAACGAACAACATCTTACCAGTGAAAAGATACATTTGGAGAAAGCACTAAAGAAGAATGGTTACACTGACATCGACATAAGGAGAGCCACTAAGAAGAAGAGACACTGGAGACAACTACAGAACCACGAAGAGGGATGGCGTGTTTACCTTACATAGCAGGAGTCACCGAAAAAGTAGGCGAATTTTTAAGAAACGTAACGTACAAGTACGCTTTGGGACTGCAACGTCGATCCAGCAGTATCTACCGACCGCAAAGGATAAGATACCCCAGAGGAACGCAAGATTAGAAGGACGAGCAAATCAGCCGTGGCAGAACACATGCACGACACCGGACACAAATGGAGTTCAAGAATGTAAAAGTAATAACTAACACCAAGAACTACGGGAAAAGACTCATCAGGGAATCCATAGAAATAGAGAAGAATAAAACCGTTAACAGAGAAGAAGGGTACCACCTTAGCAACACGTGGAAGAGCCTACTACGAACCGTCACGGTCAATGGAACGGAAACTGCACGGTTGGATGCACCAGGGGCGTATATAAGAAGAATGTCGGACCACGGAGAATCAGTTCAGTTATCCTGAAGAAGCTGTCAGTATGAACAGCGAAACGTCGAGCGAAAGTTTTGACACACGGCGAAACCCGCAAGAAGCTGTTAGTTATAATTTAACATTGTTGTTATTCTACGAATCTACTTAACTTTACCAATGTCCGTTGCTTCAAAAGAAAAAAGCTTCTCAAAACTAAAATTAATAAAACATTATATGCCAACTACAATATCACAAGAAAGTCGTTGTCAGGGCATCGACAACACATAAACACTTTAGGTATAAGAGGTATAATAAAAAATTGTTGCCGCCAAAGCTAGAAGAGTGAATATGTAAAAAATAAAATTACAAACTGTACTTATAACACAGAATAACTTATAATGTACTTAACGTATTTCGTTTATCTAATGATTTTCCTTTGTATACATACCTAATACTCAGACTTTCTACCTCAAACCTTTCACTGAAAAAATGGTATCCATTACTGTGACCTCAGTTCCTAAAAAGGTTAACTGCTGGGAAAGACCTTATACCTAGCCTTCTTATTATTAGAAAAACCCGTCATATTTTGAGCGGACCGATTTCAATAATTATTAATTTAGCCATCAAAACTTCTACTTTCCAGAATAAGTGGAAACGAACTCGAATAATCCCGGTTTTTAAAAAGGGAGATTCTTCTGAAATCAAAAACTATCGATCTATTTCGATTTTAAATAATTTCGCTAAATTTTTTTTAACCATATCTGCATTCCACAATATACTTTAAAATACAACAACTTATTTCGCCACAACAACACGGCTTTATGGATTTTTCGCACGCCTTTGATACTTTGGATCACACACGTTTACTACATAAATTAGATTCCTTTGGCTTTTCTTCCAACTTGTATTTGTTGATTCAATCGCACCTAACGGACAGAATTAACTACGTATTTTATAACGGATTTTGTTCATCTAAATTGACGAGCGGTGTTCCACAGGGCTCCAATCTTGGACCATTACTTTTAAATATATTTATTAATGATCTTCTTGAATCCCTGAATTGTCCCGTTTTGACGTACGCTGATGATGTCAAGTTGTGTATCTGGTCCTGATGACGCAAATGCCTTGCAATAAAATATCAGCACTTTATTTGAGTGGTCTGACGCTAACAACTTGGTACTAAATATTGACAAATGCTACACTGTGTCATTTACTAGAAAAACTAAGCCACATAACTTTATGTACACTATTGCTGACCGTGTTTTAAACAAATTAGATATTATCAAAGATTTGGGAGCAACGTTTGACGCTGATTTGTCCTTCTCTTCACACGTCGAAAGTGCACGCTGCATCTAGAATGCTTGGCTTCCTCATTAGGGCATTTAAATAGTTTAAAGATATCGCACTTCTGAAATCTCTTCTTTTTGCTTTTGTTCTACCTAAGTTTGAGTACGGCTCTATAATTTGGTTCCCTTATTATGCCCTCTCAACAGATTCGTTCAGAGCGTATTCAACTATTTCACGAGTGTACTATATTATACTACGTTTATAAATAAATTGGTGTTTTTTATTTATTTTATCATTTCCTTACTTTTAATACTTTGAACAGTAAATTTGGAATTGACATAATATTTTGATACGTACCAGGGGGCGCTGTGGAACAATTTTGCACAAAGGCGCTTCTAACCCACGGAGCGGCCCTGACCCAAAGTCAGACAAGACATAAAGAATTATGTATTAACCCAAACAGAAAACGGTTCTTTTAAATAGCAGCAACGATATATTTCCTTGATTTAAAGAATCTCTTTTCTCAGTGTCCTTACAGAGGATATACAAAAAAAAAACTACATTATTATGCCACTGTTTTCAATTCATGCAAATCAGAAGATGACTAACAACTGGTCAATTTAAATTCACCATCGTTTGCAGACGAGGAAACATGGCGTATAGAAGTGTGTATGTACCTACCTAGAACCGACGATTGTATGCGTCTGTTTATACGCACGATTAGTCAAATTGTGTAGGTGTTCATTATGGAATCGATTATGGAAAAATCTCGGGCAGTGAGAAAATTGAATTAATTATAATATTGGAATAATTGCGTTGTCTTCCTGATCAAAGTCGCAATTACGTCTTTGTATGTTAAATAATTACTACTGTCGCAGCATAATGAATCTGTTTATTGCAATCCTCTCGATACCATCCCCAAGATACTTGAAAGAAAAGTACATCCAGAAGCATCGAGCGAATATTTACTACACACTTTATTTACAATGTTAAAGAAGATCGGTATTCGATGATATGAAACCATATTTCGTTCTTGACGCGTGATATCCATGGCCAAATGGATGGTTTAAAATGTTAAAGCATTATACATTCTATACAGTTAAAGAAATCCTTGAACTCGGTCTTAAGTTTTATATAGTCTGTAAAAAGACACTAGACGGTATAATATTACTTAAATGAATCACCATTTCTATCAGTTTTTTTTTAACATTTGCTATATTCAGAATTACTGCAAGACAAAATTATACCTGATTTTGTTCTCGATAACTACTCCAACATTATAGTTTTGCGAAGATTAGCCTATACAACTAATGCAGTCATACCTAACAAATAGGTATCAATACGTAGTCAAAAAAATTGAAATTGAAAATGGAGTACCCCAAGGCTCGGTTCTGGGCCCCATCCTATTTTTAATTTATGTAAATGATATTTCCTTGTGTATACCGGGCGCAGCGTTTATGTTGTTTGCCGATGATACCACTATTATAGATAAATGTAGTGTAAATAATAGCATTATGTCCTTAAAGGCTTTGAGTACCGAATGGTTTACTGTGAACCAATTATGCCTAAACGTACTAGAGAACATTTACTGAGAAATAAAGATAATTATGTCCAAGATCCCGTGATGTTTATTTATTTAAGTATAAGTACAAAAACAGGACTAGCCCAAGAACATTGCACTCTTAAGACATTAGAAAAAAAAAGAGAAAAGTACATAAATGCCAAGTGCAAAAATTAACAATTGATTACATATATATTTGTGTAAAGAAAAAGATATAAGAACAACAAAAAAAAATTATAAGAATTACAGCAACAAATTATATCAAAGAAAAGAGGAAATGAACAAGAGGTTTTTTAAATACAGCCGGAGAGCCATAAAAGATATCGAGATCATTATTGAATTTACGATTATCATTATATAATCGCATTAATATGTTAATAGGGGATTTCTGGAACGCAAATGTGCGACACAAAGGACTATGGAATAATATATCCGCTCTGGTAGTACGTGATGGAATTTTAAATGTAACTAATCCCACCAATTCAGTACAATCAATACCATTATTAATAAGTTTTTTTAAGAAAGAATAAATCTCTGAGCTGGCGTCGCAGATAAAGTGGTAAAATGCGAAATATACTTACAGGCATCTTCATAAGACGAATAGGCGTAACTGGCCTTAAATGATAGAAATCTTATAAATTTGCGTTGAATAGATTCAATGTTATTAATGTAAACCGCAGATTTCGGAGACCAAACTATAGAGGCGTAAGCGACAACACCACCAATGTGGGCAAAGTATAAGCTTGTACGACAATTGACACTACGAAAAGGCTTCGACGTTCCCAACATCTTATTGCATCTATCAACAACATAATCAACATGAGAATCGAAAGTCAATCCAGTGTCCAATAAAACACCAAGATCTTTAATCCAATCAACCTTTTTTAAGGCGGTGTTATTACTCGTGTAAGGAAAACAAATAACTGTTTTATTGCGAGTGAATTGAATGAAATTACATTTACTAAGATTAAGAAACAACTTATTACATGCACAATAGTCAATCAGCCTATCAAGGTCACATTGCAGCTTCTCACAGTCTGTGATAGAGGAGAAAACCCTGTAGATTTTTAAATCATCAGCAGATTCGCGAAAATATGAATTTTTGAAATAGATATTAATATCGTTGATATATAGAGATTGAAGAGCAGCGGACCAAGATGCGATCCCTGTGGAACACCCGATGTAATATTAGCTGGGTTAGAATAATATCCCCTAAGTTTTACGACTTGAGACCTATTTGATATATAAGACCGCAGCCATCGAAGCAAATCATCCCGAATACCTGTCGCAGAGAGCTTGCGAAGTAGAATGCCGTGATCATTTTTGTCAAAAGCTTTGCTATAATCCGTGTAAATAGCATGTACTTGCTTGCCCGCATCAAGATTTGTTGCTGGGTATGACTCTGGACTGTGGGTTGACCTGGGGGGCACATGTGGATAACATTTCCGACAAATTGTCGCCTTTATTGTTTGTATTAACTAGATTAAAGAGTAGCGTATCAGAGAAGATTTTAATTTAATGTTTCATTCAAGACTTTGTCATGGCTTGTTACTTTGGGGCCATTCAGCCCATATTAAAATACTATTCAATATTCAAAGAAAAGCGATAAGAATTATTGATTCTTCTGAACTTCATATAGAGAAGATTGTAGAGAATCGTTTAGACAATTAAAAATTTTGACATTACCGTCGCAGTACATACTACAGTGTCTAATATAAGTATATAAAATAAAATGTTGCCAAATATACCGCAAATAATGAGATTCATTCCCATCATACCCGTGCTTCCCACAGATATAAAAATAAATTATACAAGATTGACCAAGACTAGGACGGGAACAGACTACTACGGCCTTTTGATTTTTAATAAGTTATCTACCAACGTTAAAAATATGTCCCTTAAGGCCTTGAAAGCTACAATGACTTGTAAATAAGTGCTATTAACTCCGCACTGAGAAAAATGGGCTAAGTAAAGTGTTTACTTGATAAAAAATTATTTACAATAGATAAAGTTTTACTTGGAACTATTCTCGTTAATTAATACCTGCAACTAAACCCAGTTTCCTAAATGCAAGTTGTTACAGTAAATAGTGCTTTTATTGACGGCTATTGCACAGCGTACCTGACAAATTTGTGGTAAGTAACGTATTACTTATGACTACTGGTATTGTATCTAACTACAGCACATGGTTAGTAGAAGTAACAACAATGCTGATCGTTATTAAACTCATGTATTTTCTTAAATATGTAACAACTACTTGCCACAACTATGATTATTTGAGTTTTGCTGCTACCCCGTGATTGTCTTACTTTTCCTGATTGGCTAATGCGGTGGAGTAATGAAATAGTCCCCGAGACGGCTACGCGCGCAGGCGCGTGCTAGCGTCAAGTAAGAGTTACGGACGTGGGAAAAAGTCGTCGAAAAAGAGTGCCCAAGGAGTACGGCCATTGTAGGCCAGCCGGAACGTAAATATATTAAAAATACCGGGTGGGTTAACTCAAGGCCCCATCCGTATAAAGAATCCCAGCGAAAGAAAAAGTACCCGAGCCTATAAGCAATCGGATGTTTCAAGATTGCAGTTTTAAACCATGTGGTGGGATATTTGAATTCCCCATCATTGTGATGATATCTGCGCCCGCTGGTGAAGTTAAAGTGTGGATGCCGTCACTACCTGAGTGACAGTCCAAGTGCCACCTGCAGTTAGGGATACCCCGACGAAGTAGCCGTTTTCGAGGCAATCACCGGACATAACCGCCATGTACGCCGACAGAGGATCAACTCGCCTAGACAACGTCCAGTGCAAAGAACTAACAGAAACCGCAAATTTACCGCCTAGGTATATTATTTCTTTGTTATTAGTTGTAACTGTAAAGCCATACTTCTCTTTGTCCTTTGTTTAGATTTCAATAATTTCAATAACTAAATAACGTTTCAAGGAGGCCCCCATTTACCTTATCTTTTATTATTGCTTTATTCATTTTTTCATTATTAAGGAATATATTTTATGAGTCATTACGTTGTAAATTGTTTAAAAAAAACTGTTGTTAAAGTGAAACCAATATCTTTCATTCATATCAGGTAGTCACTGTGTTTGTCCTATACAAAATAAAACTATTACTAATAATACTGCTTTTTTTTCTTAAGTAATAAGTATTATGTACCATCTTTAGCAAAATAAATGCGAATTTAATCTTCAATTATTAATGCAATCGAAGCTACAGCACACTGAATAGTAATTAAAAATTATTTGCAAACAATTTTGAATTACGCATTGCTCGGTACGCAGTACTTATAGTTGCGGTTGCATAAATAATCGAAGATTTGCGGAACTTTTTTTTGTACTTTATCAGTTATTCACACAGAGTACACAGTAAGCTACTTAATAAATATTCACTAAACTTCCTCGTTTCCTACACTACCTATAGTTGAACAACAAATTTAAGGTAAGTATATTGTATATTTATAGCAAACCATTACCTTTTATATATCAGGTATTTAGTGAACGTGCATTAATGATACTTTTTTCTTATCACAAGTAATCTAAATAGCTTGTATTAATTATGAAGGTGTGATAGCTGTTATAGAATAGTTCACTCACAGCAATACACCTACTACTTGACAAGGGCAAATCTTTGCTTACTGCAACTACATATATTCTTTGGCTTAACTACTTCAGTTTAATTATCATAAGTAACTTCATAAGTTACCGGTATGAAGCAGACCGTAAGTAACTTAGATTGCTTCTTGTTAGTATCAGTGTTTAGGATCTCTTTTTTACTAGTTCTAAGTAATCTGTGCTTTTGTCCCCTATCCAGCTGAACTTTTTACTTACGATAATTGTATTTTTATTTATGACTGAATGAATTTTTTTTCTCAGTGTACTACGGCCCTTTGATTTTTAATAAGTTATCTACTAACGTTAAAAATATGTCGCTTAAGGCCTTTAAAGCTACAATGAAAAATATACTTGTAGATAAATGCTATTACTCCATTCAGGAATGCTTGGTCAGGAGCAATGGTGCACACTTAATTTGAATCAGCTTGTATATTCAAATATACTTAAATACTTGCAACAATTGTAAAGAAATATTTCAACAAACACATTATACACATAAAAGAAAAACAGGTATTTATATCAATCAAAATTTCCAAGAAACATTACCGTATCGCCACTGCAGATTTTAAGGGTTAATTTGTAACTGACTAACGCAATATACAAGAAACGTTTTTTTTACACCAAATTCTTATCTATTTTAGGCAGTTTATGAATAACGACAACGACAACTTCGTACTTGAACAGCATTTAAACGTACCCACTTTCAAATTACTTATTTCAAAGTTATGAGGAAGTGTAAAAGCGTGTTCGAGTATTTTAACCTTCTAATTGTAGTGAATTGAATTCAGCAGACGATGTTCGATATTTAAATACCTATCTAAATGTCATTAACCAAAAAAAATATATTTTAATTGCATATCAAAGTTGAGACGCGACAGCAAAATTTTGATTAAAAAGGGCCCAAGGGTTAGATAAGTTTACTCTTCCGATGTTTTGGTTTTTTGATATATCAATGATCGAATGTATTTGAACATACTCGACGATACAATCAATGCTAAAAATACTGGTTATTTATTTCTACTGAGTTTTGTAATTTCGAAATCTACATCAATACCTTCGGCGCGTGCAACAACATTGTGAGGGCTTAGATGCTTAGTGTTATCAGTTTTCAACTACCGATTTCACTTTAACGCAGAATACAAAAAAGAAATACAATAATTTTCAATAAAAGTAATGTTTGGTAAGTGGTTTAGGGAGAAAATGTTTGTAAAATTTTATTTATTACTATAGTAATAAATAAAATATTGGCCAAATACAGTCCCTTGCAACAACAATTGTCATACTGAAATCGTACTTTTCAGTTTTCGCTATGTTAATTATGCAAAAATTGACAAAAACTGTTTGAGTATTAACCATATTTGGAAATAGTACTACAGTTGAGATGCTAAGAGCGAAAAAACTGGAAGTATGTAATTCAATGAAACAATATTTGGAAAAATTGTGATATTTTTTTTTTACAAATTGCTGTGGTTTGGCACCCCGGGGTTTATAAATTCTGTGTTATGTTATTATTAGAGATCAATCTTTGTCGATGCGTCGGGCAAATTCTCTCAGAAGTTAATATTTTATTTTTAAATAAGATTTTGTTAATAGATTTGTTTGATGAATTTAAGTATTTTATTGTTCAGCTGTTTATATTAATTTCAGTCATTTGTACATATTGCCTTCGTCAGTATTGTATACATATTTTGTTCATTGTTATATTCAAGAGAATTCTCGTTGTATTTTATGCGCTGCATAGCCACGCATCTATTTTATGTATGTATGCGATGTAGGGCCTCTGAAAGGGCAGTTCCATAGATTGATGCCATGAATAAGTACTTGTTATTTATTTGCTTGGTTACCGTTATTGGTGATTTCATTTTATTAAACCTTTGTTCGCTTAATTTGAATTTAGAACATTAATCGTGGAACTCCATTTAAATAATTGATATTATATTATTGTGCACATTTTGGTATAAGATCCGTTATTATTATTTGCTTTAGAAGAATTTTGGTTTTTTTTGTTTAAAGAGTTAAATTTTTGCGTTTCTAGTTTTCAAATTAGTTTTCTTTGTTAATCACCTCGTGTAAGGTGAGAAGAAGCATTGTGCTTGTAATTTAAATTCATTTGTGTAAATTTAATTTTGTTGGTTTAAAATTTTGAAACCACGTGGATTTTGCGATTTGAACTTTCTTCTAGAACAAATCTACCATTTTGTTTGATAAAGGATTTGCATCGTCCTTTTTAATTGTAGATTCATGCCGGTTTTGTTTTCGGCCAGAATCTTATATTCATGGTTTTCATTTACCCTGCAAAATTGTAATTAAATGTTTTTTTTTTTTTTTTAATAATAAATTTTGATTTCTTTCACCCACTTTTTATTTTTATGATTAGTTCAATCCTGAAAATAACCTTGAGGTTATTAAATCTTTTGCGCCCTTTTAAATTTTTATCCACTGAGCTAGTTGATTTAATTTTTTTTTTTTAATTTCACTTTTCATATATGCTGGTACCATCAGCTCACAGCAATATGTTTGCAAAAATTTGCATACGGCCTCAAAATTGAATTCTAAGCAACTTTTTCAAATAACTTTTTTCGATATGTCGATATGTCATCTAACCTCACTTTTTGCAGATTCACGGCATATTTTTTAAATTTACCGCCATACTAGTGGTCACGTGACGTGTGTCAAAATAAATTTTGGGGTTTCTAGACATGCACAACATATCGCCCAGAAAAAGTTTTAGTATATTTTAGCAATAACAAAATTTCCCATCTGTTGCAATATTTATGCCGGTCACTGTATAACCAGAAAGTGTTATAATAATTACCAAATTATATAACATAATTTTACCTACTTTGTACCTTTAAACACAACGAAGGTATAATCAATACTCCTACAATAATACAAAAAAAAACACTTTCAGGGGTGAAATCACCCTTCAAAATCCACAGTTTTTCCCCAAAAACCATCAAAATTTAAACAAAAAAAATACTCACCGGTATCTGAACGAACGTCCCATTATTCACCGAAGGATATGAGTAGAGGGGTACAACGGGCACCGTACCGTTCTTCAACAATATGGGACCCTGTATGGGGGTGACAGATGGCGCTTCCTGTCCGTCGTCGTAATAATCGTCGTCATAGTCGATGACAGCGTGCAGACGGGTCTTGGACCCGCCCCCCTGCACTCTAGTGTACGTCGGGGCTGCGGGGGGAGCGGGCGTAGACGGGTTGACGTTATCTTCGACGCTGAAGGGTGTTTGGGGGTGGGGGTAGTGATAGCCGTGCGCGTGGGCGAAGAATGGCGGCGATACGGGAAATGGGGAGCTGAAATTTACCAGCGCCATCTCTCATAGAGGAGGGTATACGGGAAGTCGGTGGCTGATGAGTGAGAAAAGATGATGAGGGGAATAATGGGAGGTGGGTAGGTTATGACATCTTTGGTTGTCTTTGGGGTAGCTGTAAAATAAAATAAAATATTGAAGCAAAAATAAAACGAATGAAAACGAAAGAAAATTCAAAAAAAAAACATAAAATTGCACAGGGTATGGCATTTAGATGTGTGGATAGACTTATCCACTTGACTAGAATATGTTTTAAAATAATGATTATGCTGAGACAGTTTTCCTCAAATATCTCCTACAGTATTCATTTCAGCTGAAAACGGTTTTTGGCATTAATAAGTATTGTTTACGGAAAATCGATTGAAACAGGGAAAGTTAAAGGTTGAGTATCGAATTCCAAACATTTCATTTAAATGAATATTTAATTGAATAAACTCTATAATCTTTATTTTTTTATTTAACAAAGCATTGTTGGAGTGCATAATATGGAGCACATGCGGTTGATATTGTAAACGCCAAGCATTTGCTCCACGTATTGAGATTTGATCACAGGAATCACTCCGCCACTGCAGGGTGCGGTGAAGAGAGTCACTCTTTCAATGATCAAAACATCTATTAGATGTTTATTTGATAAATGTACCAGATACCATGCAGTGTTGCCAACCCGTAGGAAGTCTTCCCTCCTCCTCGAATTATATTTGAAATTTACATTTCATTATATCATTAATATTATAATTATTATTTTGAAACATGTTTTTGAAACGGTTTCGTGTTACACGTCATCAATTTTACGTTCACTAAAATGTCTACAATCGAAATATTTTTTTAGTAGTGTTAATTACCTGCAATAAAAAAACAGAGACACACACAGCGGGATAATCTTACCAAAACAATTTGAAGGAGCAAAAAAACAAAAGGACACAATCGTATTTTTACATGTAAATGAGTTGTGTGTTGAGTAGTCTTGAGTTCAAATTGTTTAGTGGCATAAACTTACTCACTTCTTGCTTTCTTTGCAATTGTACCTTTTTGACTTTTATCCCGTTATTTCTGAATCAATCGTCACACAAAAAAACGCTTCCCTCACTTTGAAACGTATTTCCAAGCGGTCTTGTACACTCTGGTTCAAAAACATTTCAAAAACGCTTGGACCAGTTTCAATGTTGACGCCACTACTTTAAGCGCTTTTGTCGACAAAATGACATGTTTTGAAACACTACGCAGAGGTTTCGTAAAAAAAAAAAAAACGCTTCCCTATAAAATCTCCATAGTAACCAAATTTAGATTTCCTGCCATCATTTTTAGTGAATTCAACGTAAAAGTATTAAAATACCGTAAAGTGGGGCAATTCCGACCAGTTTTATGTACTATTTCTGAGCTGCAATTATTATTATTGATCGAAAAAAATTGATAAAAAAATTATATATAATCATACATCTTTTAGCTACACATACCATCATGTATATTAACCCAATGTATTGAAACACTATTTTTTTTTAATACATCAAGCGTGATCGGTTTTGCCCCATAATAGGGGGCAATTCCAATCACCCATCTATTTTCTTATAAAAACCGATTTGAAAGCTACACGAGGTAAATCCAATAACAAAAATTTGAATTTAAAAAAAAGGAAACTTACGGAAATAACAGGAAATATGTATTATAGAAATGGCAAACAGATAAATAATGACATAAACTATAATAATTCAATAAACTAAAACTAAAACAAAATTTCATTCAACGCGCTTCCCCCTCAGTTCAAAAACGTACTTTCTCCTTCTATGACCAGCTGGATAATTTGGTTTTTGGAAATTTCCTAAATTTCGTCAACTTGGAGAAATACAAAAGTCATCTTTTCTCTTGCTTAGAAACTACCGGTTCTTTAAAGTATTCTGAAGTAATAATAATAATAATAATTCATGCCTTCGCATCCCCCAACAGCTTTCGCCATACAAGGTAATGAATATGGCACCCCATTATTCTCTGATGCTTTCATAATGGATGAAGTGTTCTATTTTACTGTCCTGATAACGCTTTGGAGGTATTTGGGGTTATATTGCTGTCTGCCGACAGGCCATACTTTTTTTTTTTTATAGTTTCTCACCATAATTTTCAATAAAACCAACGTAGAAACATGAGTATGTCATATTTCTACGTTGTTCTATGAGCATGTTCTTTGTTCTTTTTCTTTTCAAACTGATCAGTTTTACCCCATGAGATTTTAATTTTCCCCTTACTCTCTTGTTATTCCAACACTTTCATAAAGTCAAAAAAAGAGACGGTGAAGAATGAATGACAAGTGATTCTTTTCACCTTATCCCTTTTCGAAATTTCGCTTAGTCCTAGTGGGATTCCCCAGTAGTAGTTTGTTTCCGTCTGTATGAAATATTACTCGTTGTCATTCCATCGGAAATTATTTTTTTAACACAGGAAACTTTAATGCAATTCTTAAAAAGCCGGTTAGTTATCTATGTTATAAACAAAGTTTATTAAATGACTGTGTTGCAAAACTTTCTTATCCTTTCCATAGATGCCAGACTAAATAATTGCCGTAAAATCAGGATTGATCGATTTTACCCCTTGCGATCGAATTTGCCCCACTCTACGGTAACTATTGATGTAGTACAAAATAATAGACTATTTTATGTTTTAACATTGGGATTACTAAAAATTATTCCGGAAAACTCATTCATTATAGTTCCGAGTTTCGCGGTAATGTTTATTTGTAAAAAAAAATTAGGCTAAATTTGCTGTTCGTCTACAACACTCCATCTTGACGAATATAGTAACAAAAAATACCCCCTATAAATTCCCCTTAAGAAATGTATCTCCGAAAATGTTCCCTCACCCAAAAAATTTACCCCAAATACAGGGGAAATCCCCCAGGTTGGCAACACAGATAGCATTTTATAATCGTATTTATTGTGCGATTCGTACCAAATATGTTCTATTGCTGGAATGAAATAAGAGGAGCACCATCTATACGACAATTTCTGTACAACATAAATATTTTGCGTATTTGCTATAGCAAATTGTTCCCAATATAGTATACTAGTGATGTATAAAACTGCTGCTTAACGTTAGCAGCTACAACCTGCTTCTGCTACTTTTGGTTAGCAGTTCAAAAAATGCTGTTAAACAGATAAACTGTTTCTACAACTTTGCACACCGCCCCAAAGTGTCTTTTGTTACCGATATTCACTCAATATTTATATGTATTTATGTTCCGGACGATTCAGGTTGTAGCTGCTAACGTAAGGAAGCAGTTTTATACATCACTACATTTTATACACTGCTTTACTGCTATATATAACTGCTATGAATATACATGTACGTTTCACAACATTCGCACTTGTCTACTATATCAGGAAACTGCTACAAAAAGTAGCAGATTCTTTTGATATTGAATAGCTGCTAATACAAACTACTAACGGTTGCTAGCTACTACAAAATAGCAGTTTGCTTCGTAGCAACCCATCACTAGTGTACAACACAAGTATTTTGCGTATTTGCTATACTATATTTGGAGAAAACTGCTGTAAGAAAATCAGCGAGATATTCATGATTGGCCACTCCAAAAAAAAGATTTAGTTGATTTAACCAAAAATAGTGTTACAGCCATTCAATGAAGTTGCTCTCAGCAATTAGAACAACAAAGTGATATTGTACTTATAGTTTTTGACGAAATAATTTAGTTGATATGATAAACTTTTTGACTAAACATTTTTGTTGCTACAACAATGGGTTTAATTTTATAATCATCTTGTCAACCAAGTTTTTCTTGACAAAATATATTTTGTTACCGCAAACAAATTGGTTTTTCTGTGTGTTTGAAGGGCTTCTATTCATAGTTGAGTTGGTTTCTACTGTATACTTATCTACTGAAAAAAAAAAGATTTTCAGGGGTTAAAACATTCTTTAAAGTCGTCAGTTTAAGTTTATTTCTCAGCACGCTCTTTACACATTGAAAAAAAAACAACAATTAAACTACCTCACACTAGGGTTAACACGATAACAACTCATAATTAAAAACCATAAACGATTTTAAACTGAAACTAATTGCACCGTTCAGCCAGTACAAACAGGAAGACAATTAGAAAATTACACGTTTACAAATTACCAGGTTTTTAAGACGTGGATATCCTTTGAGAAAGATCTAAGATAACGTTGCATTAACTGAACGGTAAAATAAAAGAATGTTACACAGTCTATACTATATTGTCAAACGTTCATTTACTAATATACTAGTGTTTATACATGTACTATAATTTTTCGCGCTTACTTTTAAATAAATCGATTTTAATACGGTATACATGTCGCACAGATATTATGTATTGTGTGCATGTAAGAGTTTAACCTTGACAGTATTGAACTAATTAAATAAGTAAGTGGGAAAAAAAGACAGACACAGAGTTACAATCACGTCGGCTTGCGCAAGGCAGTATAATACAGAAATGCGTGAGAACTGAATGGGATAGCCGTATATAATATAAAGTATAATTGAAACAATATTATTTGTTTTTTTTTTTTGCTTGTTATATGTTAATTTCTCGGTTTTATCATATTGAAAGTAAAATTAATTGGTACAAGTGCGGTGTTTTGGTAATATTGTACGTATTAGCATAAAAGTGATAGAATCTATTGTATTCTTTCTGCACACTGAAAAACCCATTTGGTTGAGTCCACCAAATTTTAGTTGTATTGACTACAATCTTTGTTTAAATATGGGCTAACAAATATATTGTTGGGCGAAGCAAATCATTTTGTTAATAAAATTTGTTTGTTTTAACAATATCTGTAGTAGAATTAAACAAATAAAATATCCTGCTCAAATAAAGTTTTATTGGGTCAAATGTCTGTAATACTTTAAGTATTGAACCAATCCAACATGTTTACAAAATTGAACTATATTATTGTGTTAAAACCATACTGAACTAAATAATTTATTTGAATATATTAAACCTTCTAACCAAATATTTTGTTTCAATCAATAACGTACATTTTTTTTTGCATACATTTGAAACAACAAAGAGCATGTTTGTTGCAAAGAAAATATGCTTAACAAAATATATTTAGTTGGTTTAAATATATCGGTTTTTTAGTACATGTATACAGCTGGTCATTTAATTTTATTGATTTAGTAGGAAACAGTATTCTCCAAGCAAAGGGCGGATGAATTTTGGAAATCTTAACCATTTTGGGCAATAAGCCATTCTTTTATCCTAAAGAATATATTTCTCGGAAAACCGCTACCCTCACGAATTGTATTTAAAATTGTGTCGCAGGAATTTAGTTGGAGAAGATTATGATTTTCATAAATAGAACGAGCTTTAGCAACATGATATGGGTGCAGAATGTTTTCCATTCGAACTGGATGAACGATTTTGTGGTTTTGGATTTAATGCAACATCTAACTGCTTAGTGCTAATTGAAGGATCTCTGTTTAATAAGTCTAAAATCTGCTCTTCTTCCAGCATTTCAACGACTTGATACAAACGAAGCCGTTGGTTCAACAGACCTTCAAAAGACATTTACTGTAGGATGCCTCCGGTTTAGGTAGCTTGCACTATTATTCAGGATATCAAAACTACCGTCCCTGGGTGTCATACGACAGTTGGGGCTTCTATCGATTTGCACTCAAGTACAAACTACATGAAAAATAAACATGTTTTTGGAGTTTTTTCCTAAATGTTCATTTTAGGAAGTTATCGAAATTTATATGTACACCTATGGGTCATTCCATATCAACCGGAACACCTAAAAAATTTGATGTCTTGGATTCTTTTTATATTTTAAATTTGGAAGTCTTTGCCTAAAATTAGAAGACCCGTATTTTTTCCTAAAGCTCTACAGTATCTATTTACAAAGATATTTGCGAACAAAGTTTGCAAAATCGATAAATAATCGCAGAAGTACTATTGTTTGGTTATGCATAAATAAAATATTTAAACAAATGCATATAAATCATGGTGTATTCTAAAGTTAAACTACACAGTTCATTTAATAATGCCTAAATTAGATTGTACTTCATTATGACCCCCTTTTTCTCCTGTTTAATAAAATAATGTCTTTTTTCTCTATGTTTACCGCGAAATTAAATTTTCGAAAAAATATCATAATATTCTTTAAGCTGTGTTCTAAAAGAATAGAAGTATTTGAAAATGGAGAACCTGCACTATTCTACGTTACATTGTGATATATGGTAATGTAACGTATAGTACTGTATGAATTTATTTTTTTTATAGAATAATATATTTTCAAATACTTCTATTCCTGTAGAACATAGCTTAAATAATATTATGATATTTTTTCAAAAATTTCATTTCGCGGTAAACGTAGAGGAAAAAGACATTATTTTATTAAACAGGAGAAAAAGGGAGTCATAATGAAGTACAATCTAATTTAGGCATTATTAAATGACACTTTGTAGTTTGAACTTTAGAATACACCATGATTTATATGCATTTTCCTTTAATGTTTTAATTTATGCATAACCAGACAATATTACTTCTACGGTTATTTTATCGATTTTGCAAACTTTGTTCGCAAATATCTTTGTAAATAGCTACTGTAGAGCTTTAGGAAAAAATACGGGTCTTCTAATTTTAGGCAAACACTTCAAGTTTAAAATATAAAAAGAATTCAAGACACCAAATTTTTTAGGTGTTCCGGTTGATATGGAATGACCCCTATAGAAGACTATTTTCTTTCATATTTTTGAAATTAAGTTTAATGTCGCAGTGTGCTTCCATTAAAAATCATTTGCTATTTTAAAATATAAAAAAGTAAATTGATACGTACAAATAGTTATACCAAAAAAAAAAGGTCGTGCATCGTTAGTCATCTCGTAAATATAAATTACCTTTTCACGTCTTGGCAAATCAATGTGTTTATGATTGCCAATGTATGCAACTAATTATAAATAAAACTATGACTGCCTCTATGTAAGAGTGTGGCCAGCTCGCTAAAGTGTCTGATTCCATTTGTTACAGTTAGTTATCAAATACATATTGTTATAAACATACATAAAGATAACTACGACGTATCCAGAATGGCCTTTTTTTGTATTTAATATATTGAACCTCTGGACAATATTAATATTAAAATCGAATGTGGACCGAAATCCTGTGTTCTATATTCCAAACAAATTTTATCAAAATCTCAAAGATACATTCGGGTGTCTTTCCTTGTTAGAGAGCATAATAGAAGTTTTTTATTATTTACATACACTACCAATTTCTTACCAATTCTCCATCACAAGGGAAGACATTAATTAAGTATTAATTGATAAGTCAAAAATCCATATTAAATGAACCACTGATAACAATCAAAACACCAAAAAAAAAAAAAACATGTAAGACTGAATAAACACTAAAATAAATCTAAAAAAGAATTCATTACTATTCCCAAGCGACAGAAAGACACGCACAACGTAAATATCAAGGATGACACAATTAAACTTGAAAATTCCAATTAATTCTACTGTTTACAATGTTATCTTGAATAATACTGCATTCAATATACCATGTTGCCATTATGTATTTTTGATGAAAATATGTTAAAGGAGAAATGTTATTATGATGCGAAAGGATATTATTTACGGAAAACTTGTGAATTATAGATTCCTATTTAAGCATATTTCGAAATAACTGTTGTAGATACATTCGTATTTTTCACGGTACAGCTATATTGTGCAGAGATTTATCATAAGTCAATGTCAATATATCTACCATCTGTTCTTCTCACTCATCATTTTATTTCCCTTTCTTTTTAAAGCCGATAATTTGTAAACACAATACGCATGAGACCAGCATATTTTATAGGACACTATATGTTCGTCCACAGAGCTAATATTGATTTTACCTTGTCAATATTTGTCTTGACTTAAAACAAAAAGAGTACTATATGTACAGTCACCTACATTATTATTTAGCACTCGAACGAATGGCTCGCCGCGCTTTGATGGTGTTAAATATTAATGGTGGTGACTGTACATAAATAATATATACATTGCATATAATAAACGACTATGTGTAATTTTTTTACATAGGCTATTTTCTTTACTATTCGAAGTGATTGACTAATATAATACTTACAAAAACAAAGATGTAGAAAATCACTTAAATAAAAAAAAATTACAAATAATTATAGTGTTGCGAAATATCCTGGAACCTACTGAAATAATATACAGGGTGTTCCAATCGCCCGAAAACGGAAGATTGCTCATAAACATAATTTTCTTAAAAAATATATTCATGAATTATTTATATATCGACTGCATGTCTTAAAAATATCTTGCTCTAGTATTACAGAATATTCAATTTTCTACCAATATATGAAAGTTGCATTTTTTTAACACAACACCCAATATAAAAGGACTGTGTTCTTTCTTCTATTTAAAAGTTTTTGATTCGTTTGTTATTTTTCGTTTCACAGCAATTTTTACTTTGGTATTCACGCTCTTGGCTCTGTTTCTACCTGTTCTAACCTCTGTAAGGTGTAGCTGTGAGCCAGTGGCGGCTCGTGAGTTATGAAAGAGGGTGGGCACAATATGAGAACTTGCCTATTTTTTGTACATAAACTCCATTCTCCTATTTTTCATGCTGGAAAAGACATTTATGACTTTGTTGTAAAAATGCGTTCAGTCGATCTTCTGACATTGTGCTTCTCAGCAAAGTTTTAATGCGTTTGAGGGTGGAAAAAACGTCGTTTACATACTGCTGTCGACATGAGGGTTGTACAAATAATATCCAACAGTTTATATGTTTCCGTCAAAACTTTTTTTTAAGTTATTGTGTGTTATGAACACTAAAAGCGGCAAAACACCACCTACATCTACGTCACACATATCCTCGCGCTCATAAATTACTGAAAGTTCACTTTTCAATTTTACGCTGTCCAACATAGGATAAGATTTCACATTTTTTTATACACATAATTAACCGACGCAAAATATTACGATTTTTTTTTCCACATCTCCGTTGTACTTAATTTTATGTCGCAAATAAGCACTGTCTAACTGTTCACGTATATCCACTTTGCCTAGAACATTAAAATCCACGCATGCATTCATGTGAGAAACGATACTTCTAATATGCCAGGGTTAATTTACAGCAACAGATATTGTAGCATGAAAAATAAATAAAATTTGTTTAAGTATTCTTTATGACAATAGATTAAATAGCAGTTTACTATCCTAGCGAACTAATCCCTTGGAACACAGATGGCGTTACCCAAAATTAAATGCACAGAATAATTTTATTACATGTGTGTGACAGGTGGTAAAAAAATAGTTATAGCATTGTGTAAATATATCTAGTTAGTCAACGTAATGCATTTTCGGAAAAATAAAGTATTGCTCAGGGAAGTGGTGCACTCTATCGGTGAATGTAAATTGATTTGAAAACGTGATAAATATAACAGGTATCTCGGTCAGAGTGAGAGACAGATTTCTGTGTTTTATCCATCTGCGGAAACGACGGAATCCGTATCCGTGATTTACTGAAATTGGCGAATTCTGTGGCCTGGGGAAAAGAGAGGGTGGATGCATGTGACGCTGTGATGACGCACCTCGCGATAATTCTCGTGTTTGTTTACATTAGAAGATTAGAATTCTGAGGTATTCTGTTATAAATATAAAGAAATTGAAAGTATATTGCAAGGCACGTTCTTGTTGACAAAACATTAATTGAACAATTTTCTAAATTGAAGTTTTTTCTTTTAAGAATAAAATATTTAAACTTAAAACAAAAATCACTGAAAAGAGAAAAGTTAAATCTAAAAAGACGAAAATTTGCCGAGAAGAAAAAAAAAACAAATCTATTTCTCAATTTTTATTTTCTTAGTTTTTAAATTAATAAGTTGTTTTGTTAACTTAATTTACTTATATTTATGATTATATAATAATCACAAATGTTTGTTTTATTAAGAAGAATAAGTATTTAGTTTGATAATATATAATCTGTAGTTCGATCGCCTTTTTATATTTAAAATTTTAATAAAACGCGGGTTTTTCGTTCGGACGTATATACGAAAACCTTCTTCTCCTCCTCTCTCCTATTGCTATCTTCGCTTCTCCCGTGTATAGCGGTACTGTCGCTAACTTCAACTGGTGTAAAGGCGGGAAATTTATATAGTTTTTCTTATATTTACAAAACATTTTTTACTTGATTTACTTATGTTTACTATTACATAATAATAGAAATTCGTTTTTATATAATGATAAAAATATGTAGTTTGGGGGTACAAATCGCCATTTATTTTTACATATATGCACCACTTTACTTATTAAAACACCATACATGATGACACATTCGCGCTCTTTCTCTTGAGCGGCTGAAAAGTTACGAGGTAACCTTTGGGGGCAACATCCGTATATACAAGGTTACATCGTAACTTTTCAGCCAATCAAGAGAAAGAGCGCGAACGCGTCATCATGTATGCTGTTTTTAATCATGTTATCCTATTCATAATCTATTATGAATAGGAAAAGTTAAAGTAATTTTTCAAACTAATGAATCTAGACTACAAGAAAAATGCATCATATACTAGTATTTATGTACCTACCAAGTGAAGTTTTTAAAATATAATGATCGTTCTTTACATCAATCACATTGGTATCATTATATTCTCCATATCGTGCATATTTGATGCAGGTATAAATCGGATTACATTTACAAACGACAGTTTACAACACGGTGTTAGCGCGATTAGGTTATGTTGCACAAATTGCTTGTAATTGCTCGGACGTCGGATCGCGAGCAGAAAGAGGAACCTCTTTGTGATCTGGATTTGCGTGCTCTAAACCAACAAACACGCACAAATCCTGTTCTAAAATACAAACAAACGCGTAAAATTCCATGGATCTGCTTAGATCAGACAAACAAACAAACCTAATAAGTAACGTGGTGCATATATGTAAATATAAATGACGATTTGTACTCCCAAACTACATGTTTATTTTTATAATAAAAAACGAATTTCTACTATTATGCAATAGTAAACATAAGTAAATCAAATAAAAAAATATTATATAAATATAACACAAAACTTAGAACTACACACATATATAGAGCATAACATTAAATTAGAAACTAAAAAAAAGTAAAGTAAAATGGTAAAAAAATAACGATTATATATTATCAAACTAAATATTTATTCTTCCTAATAAAACAAACATTTGAATGTAAACACGAGAATTATCGCGTGGCGCGTCATCACAACGTCATCGCCTATCCACCCTCTCCTTTCCCCGGGCCTCACCTACAATCTGCCTACAACTTACGAGGTAACTATTGCAATTAAATAATATTTTACCGACACGTAAGAGAGCCATCTTGTATGTAGTAGTGTAGCTATAAAGTTTATATTTAAATCGAGACGGACATCAACGGCGTGCTGCCACCTACCGCTTTTGTCCAAAATGTTCAAAAATCCGTTAACTATTTTGTCCATAAGGTTGACTAACTAGTATGTATATAAACAATGGTTATAGTTACCAGTAATAAAAGGATTACTAACACAGAAAGCCGCCCTCATATACCATAAAATGAAAGCAAAAACAGCATTGACATTACAAGCAGGTATGTTCAGAAAACATGTACAAATATATATTTTTGAGAACCAGATATAAGTGATAAATTAAAGATTGTGCCCTTGATTAAAATAAATTGATAAAAATTACATTGAAATTCTTATAATTTTAAATGTGTTTGACAAATTAAACAATTTATTTTATATAAACGTGAAACGTTACATATGGTTGACTAGAGTTGGCTTTTTTGATAACTCAATAACAAATGACAAATAGAAAATCTTCATTTTGGATTGCAATGGAATCCCAGCAGCACGAATATCTGAATATTACGACACCCTGTATTCCCACGGCTACCTAAAGTTTCAAAAATGTATAGCATTAAAAGCTGAACAAGAAAAAAGATACGATAATAAACAAAAACTAACCGATATCCTTGGCGATAAACAATGGGGAAAAAACATATTCGTTATATCTAGATTTCTGTCTTGACAGAACCACTATTTACCATGGCACATACTTACAAACAAGACCGGAATATAAATTGACGGAATGAATTGTCTTTCCAAACTGTCTTTGTGTTCGTGTACTGTACATATATAGGTATTATTACTATTATGTGGTAAAGGAAGTTAAAATATTGGCATGTATTCGTGAGGTTGTTCTATAAATATTAATGCCTATACTTGTATATATTCGGTTAGAATACGACAAGATAGTGACCGAAAGTTTTGTGTTCGAATGAGTTTCCTGTAAAAGTGATTAATTGTTTGGAAGCACACGATATGTTTCGAATTACTAAATTGATTATATATGTGCATATTTTCGTGTTGTCTGAAATGGATTTTAAAACAGAAAAAGGTCAGGTATATAGGTATAAGCAATATTTATGAATATATTTTGTAGTGAGTGACACCTGTGCGAACTTTGCTGCTACGCTACTGTCAAGTCAAAAAGAAGAGATGATTTATAAATAGAATTTTATAATTATCTAACTAACGCACCATTTAAAATATATTTTATAAAGTAAAATAATAGTTATTTGTATCACTAGGCCAGAAAGGAGATTGCTGATCCATGGTTATATTGTTCGCATTTTTTTAAATGTAATAAGTACCACCCTTTTATCTGGCATCTCTAAATTATTAAGTATCATTCCCTTCCACATAAGCAATAAATGTAAAATATCTTTTATAATACACCTATCAACCACAACATTATAACCATGGATCAGTAATGGGAAAATTAGATCTTAATGATGAAGTAAAGTAACATTACTTTGATGATTGTCAAACCTACTTGTCATTTTCATAGCCCACTGCAAGAAATGTACTGTGTGACTGTGCTGAAATGTATTTTCATAGTCGGGTAAATAATGGTTCATATCTTGAAAACGGCTAGAAATAGATATACACAGGTAAAAATTTGAGGGAGTGAAATAGGGAGTCTCCGTTTTGGAAATATTTTGTTCCAAAAAGGAGTTGCCATAGCTGAAAACAGAAAGTATTTCCTCGGTTTTGTACAAAATCTCAACCAAAACGGAGAGATTGAATTTACTCCGCTTTCTAACACGATTTCAAGGAAAAATAATCTCCGCTTTCTCTCCGCATCTACACTACGATATAAAGCCCTAAATGTGAACAAATATCCCTAACATTGCATTATATTTTCTCCTTCGCGGAGGTGATAATTTGTTACTTAACAGATTTTCTATTTCTAATACCTCAACGCCAAAAAGGGAAGGATACCCTCGATTGGGAACATTTGTTCTCCAATCGTAACTGTTTCCCTAAACATTTGAAATTGCAAGTTTGCATAGGGCATGCGCATTTATTAAAGCGATATTAGTGCAGCGCATGTGCAACAAGTCTGGACGTAGTCACTTTGCAATAGTTCGAGAATGGAGAAGGATATGGCGGAATGCACTGTACCTGAAATTTATAAAATACACATCAGAGTAAAGTACGAAAACCGTAAAAGTGGGTAAGAGTTATGGAGCAAACATCACCAGGGCAAATGTAGATAACGCAGATAAGAAATTGTGCATCCTTATTTAATTTTCAATCTACGATGTACCAATTTTTAATTGGCCCACTACATTCTAGGTGTAGCTCTGAATAAAAGCACGTTTATCTTAGCTGAATCCGTGGTGTTTCAACTGTGTCGTGCCTTCAACCACGGTCGGTAAAACTCGAAGAAGCGACTATATTATGGATAAATTAAAGCAATTCCAATGACGGCTGCTCTGTGACCGCAGAAGAGGACGTGCTTAGTGTGTCTATCCTAGTAATCATTAGGAATATATCAAAAATAATTCAAGAACTTGAGGTTCGACGACGTTTTTGATGCATTTTTAATGATAAATAATAGAATAAATGCACTGAGCAAGGGTGCTTCTGTCCACATAGAATAGCCCTCATTGATTAACTCCAATATAATGTTAAACCTTAGCTACTATGGAGCTAGGTAAATAAAATAGAGTTAAAACCTTCTCACTAGGGAGATATTTTCTTCTCTCTCTGTGGCAGGTACCTTCTTAACGGAAATAAATTCATGTGTAAAAGGAGAAATACATTCCGAAACGGAGTTAACGTTTGTTTATTGCGGATGTAATTATTTCCAAGTGGAGTTACTTGCATTAGCAACGGAGATAATTTTATCTGATACGATAGTAGTATTGCATACATATGGGGGGAAACAACATCCGTTATTCATTTTAATAACAGCAGTAGGAGTTAAAATTTCTCCATTTCGGAAACTTTTACATTTATTGCAAAATAGTAAAACTGCATAAGAGAGACAAATTGGTCCTTAACGGATTAGGTTGCCTCGGTTAAAGATGTTTTTTCCCCTATGAAAAGCAAAATTATCTCTGTATTCCATCCGTTTAGTAGCAAAACATTTAACTCCGAAATGGAGGCTCCTTGAACGGATTGTCGCGAGGGAACACCGGAAAAGAGTTAAAACGGTGTTAGATTCAACTCCGTATTTTTATCTGTGTAGGCATCCTTTCTACTTATCGACGGAGAATTTATTTCTTCATTGAATGGTATAATTAGGAATACAATGTTACATTTGAAAAAAATGATTTTTCTAAGGTTAAATGTATCCGAATTGACAATCGATTTATGAACACTCTGTATACAATTTAGTGGTTCTTTTGACAGAATTTGGTACGGAAACCATTTTTCTTGGATACTAGTAAAATGACATCATTATCTTTAATGGTTTACAAAATATGGTACGTTTTCGAAAGAGATGAAAACGTCAACATTTTGAGAAAATCGTAAATATACGGTTGAATTTAGGGATAGAAAACTTAAGTGAAAATTGTATTCAAATAATCTGTAGACATATGATTCCATTTAAAATAAAAAAATTGCTATCCACTTCCGGTGTAATGGAACGTTTCCGGATGTTAAAAATATTTTTACGTAATTCTTTAGGTGGGATTTTGTTATTAAATTTAAATTTAAAAAGATAGTGGACAAGTGGTCTGAAACAGCCTGTATTTTATGTGTGAAAACTTGAACTTAGAAAAATTAGATAATAAGATTGGAATTCCTATTTCCAGAAGTGATAAAATCATGTATTTATAATATTGTTTATGGAGCGCAGCTATTCTACAAATTTGGACAAATGCAGAATTCCAAGAAATAAATAAACTTATTGTTGTATTAAATATATAACAGGCAAAATAAAGTATCCTTTGTGAACTACATTTTTGAAAATGACACATGGGAATTATAAAATATACAAAAGAGAATTTTGTTGTTTATAGTAATAAAAATTATTAATTTTCGCTAATATAGGAATCCCTTCAGAGTAATAAATTTCTATATGTAGGTACATACGTGTTTTATTATTTATCTATTGTTTACAATAGACACAATAAAATACTTCTTCTTTATTACGTTCTTGAATTATATGTTACCACTTTCAATGTAAGTAATATGTGCGAATTCAATACACAAAAGAGGATTATTGATAGTAATAAAAAAACCCGAATTATTAAACATATTATATTGTTCAAAATGTTTAGGAAAATTTAGGAAATTTTTTTGCAAATGTCTAGGGAATTAAAAAAAAATCCCCTGGCAGCACTGGACATAGTTATCAATTATTAAATAATTGGTTTTTAGCCAATAAATTGTGTGTCAATCCAACCAAACTGCGGAGGCAGATACTGTCATTGAGACCAACTGGAAATCACCTAATTAAACCTGTAAGGTTACTCGGTGTATTGTTGGATCTGAAGTTAACTTGGGAGAATCATATCGATGATCTGTGTACAAGACTCTCAAGCAAAATTTTCTTGATTAGAACTTTAAAGAATAAACTATCCCCTAATCATTTAATAACAGTATGTTTTTCATTTTTTCATTCAGTTATGAGCTATGCCATTTTAGTTTGGGGTCATTCCAGTCATTTATTCACAGTATTCAAATTGCAAAGAAGATATATCAGATTGGTTGCGAATTGGGAGTATAGAGCTGATTGCAGAGCAACTTTTATTAAACTTAAAGTTTTAACTACGCCATGTGTATATATCTTGGAATGTATCACTTTTATAAAAGATAATTTTGATAATTACACTCTTAATAGTAATTTCCATAATTACCCTACTAAATTTAACGAAAATATTAGATTACACCAACTAAGATTGAAAAGAAGTCAAAATAGCATCAATTATTTTGCCATCAAATTTTTCAATGTCATACTCAGCTCCATCAAAAATTACCATTAATATCTTTCAAAAATATTATGAAAAAATACTTAATTTCGAAAAGCTTTTATTCAGTTGAAGAATTTTTGAATAATAATTTTAGCGATATGATTTAATTTGATTTAAATCCATCTTTGTTACTATTAATATTTCTATTGTTTCATTCTTTTTTTGCCGTGACGTATGGAAACACTGCATTAGAAATTTTCATATTTTGTTTGTCCTTTGCAGTGTACTAGCTTTGCATATGTAGTTATAAGTTTTCAACATAATGACAGACAATCAAATATTAATTACTTGCCAGATAAATATTTCTTAGAAACTCATCAAAACCATTGCATACGTGCCCTTGACTTTTCGCGAATCAATCGGCAATGTGAAATTGTGATATCGATTTTGTTCAATTTTTTTTCATAAGGAAGGAATTTCTTACTTAAATCACTATTTATTTCAATTAATTTTTTTCTTAAGACCTAACACATATTTTTTTTACTACTATTTAAAAAATTAATGCATATTTATTAACGACAAAGAAATCTTTCTCAGTGTAGTATTTCGAGATCTGAATATTCTGACACTTCTTTCAATATATACGTTTACGAGTTTGGCTATTTCCTTTTAATTTTAAATATAACCGACGCCTCTGTTTCTACCACTCATTTCATATGCACTTCTAAATTTATTCGAACAACCGAACCGCTCCAAATAAATAATTCATTCGTTATTTGCTTATTTATTCTGTCTCTCTAAAACTGCTATTTACATAAGCCGTGCCTGTGTTACAGCGTCAATACAACAGAAACGCGGTACCTGAGAGGCGGAAGTTGCATGAATTGTTACGGTTTATACAACACTCAATATAAACAGTACCACAAGAAACAGTTTGACGTGGTGGTAATATGCTATTAGGAGCTCGGCCTTGGAGAGAAACAGATACTAGTAGGTCTCACCTCCACTAATTGGCTAGTTGTCTAAATATCAATGGGTTTATCTACGCAATCGATTGTATCCCCAGGTATTGTTTGTGAGCGATTAAATTCCGTTATAACTGTTGAGTAATAAGGGAAATAAGTTAACACAGGTAATAAGATTGAGAATAACGTACTTCCACAGTCTAATAAGCACTGAAATGACGTTTAAACCCGCGGGGTTTTTGGATTACATGTACATACACGTAATTCTTAGGTTTAATTAAATCCACGAATAGTCATGCAAGCTCTAGTGATACTGTTATTAAAAATGTCAATTTTAAACAATTAAATGTGATACAATTCTCTGTAATATATACATCATGCGGGAAAGTTTACAAACCTGCGAGCAGTTTTTTTTTTCATGCAAATGGTGATTTACAACATGGGGTTATTTGATATTGGTCTTCACCTTTTAGAAGATCAGTTTGGAGGAATTAAACAAAACCTGAATTACGTATGGGAAATGAATTTTGTAATTATTATTTTGTATTACAATTGTTAATAATACAACGGTTAGTTGTGAAAATAAAGGATAGTGAGGCATACAGGGTGATTCTCAATATACGCGACAAACTTTAAAGCGCTGATTCCTGGGGTTATTTTGATCATAAAAGTTCATAAGAACATATGTCCAAAATTGCTTAGTTCTAAAGTTGTACAATGTTTAATACTAAGTTAACATAACTAATGTTTTTATTATAAATTAACAAAATAATTAGTAAAACAAAATTAACTTATACTAACTGTTGAAAATGACCGCCCCCAACTGCAATGCAAGCTTCTATCCTCCGTCGTATTGACTGGCGAGTCATATCTAAAATACCAAGGGTATTTCGAATTGTTTGAAAAGCTGCGATAATACGATTTCTCAGTTCATCGACTTTTTCAATGGGAGTCGTATAAACTAATGATTTAAGGTGACCCCAGAGAAAAAAGTCCGAAGAATTTAAGTCTGGAGACCGAGGAGGCCATGGTTGTGGACCTTCCCGTCCTAACCACCGACCTGGATACGTATTGTCCAAAAACTCGCGAGCAACTAAGCTAAAATGCGCTGGAGCACCGTCATGCATAAAATACATTTGTAATCTTAATTGCAACGGAACTTCTTCCAGCAGTAGGGGTAGCTCCTCTTCAAGAAAATTGCGGTATACCTCGCCATTTAACCGCATCGGTAAAAAATGTGGACCTCTCAAGTGATCTCCAACAATTCCTGCCCACACATTGACAGAATTGATGTGGACTGGCATTCACTTGTTCGTGCAGATTTTCTTCGGCCCATATGTGATTAATATGAAAATTAATAATCGCGTTTCTAGAGAAAGTAGCCTCGTCGGTGAAGAATATTTGAGCCAAATAGTCAGGATTTTGTGCGATTTTGTGTTGCATCCATTGACAAAAAGCCACTCTTTGTGGAAAATCTGCCGGCAAAAGTGCCTGCACCCGTTGAATGTGATATGGATACAACAGTTGATCTTTCAATATTCTCCAAACTGTGGCCTGACTAATGTTTAAAGTAAACGCAATTTTTCTGGTACTTCTAGTAGGATGTTCCTCACAATTTCATTTAGTATCATATTCTCAACTTGTGGATTCTCACTGTAGATGGGTGCCCGTTATCAGTCGTCCGTTTTTTAAAATTTCCCGTTTCACTAAGACGTTGGTGAAGACGGATAATTATTGAATGATGCGCGATGATACGGCTCGGGTATCGTTCTTCATAAAGACGTCTAGCAGCACGCGAATTTCCACTGGCAAGACCGTAAACGAAATGCATATCACACATCTTAGCATACGTGTAATTCATTTTAGAAAACAGAAACTGGCGATAAACTGAATGAATACTCTGACAACTATTGACAAATATTGAAATGACAAATACACAAACAATTCCCTCTCAACACAATAGTTTTTGAAGAACCAACTGTGATATTATATCGTGTTAGTCATAGTTCACAATTTATTATTAACCATTCAATAACTTTAAAGTTTGTCGCATATATTGAGAATCGCCCTGTATAAATATACTCAGCGACGTTAGAAGCGTTACAGCTAAAAGGAAAATTTGTTCAACTTGATCTTTTTGGCAATGTGATTTAATTTACATCAAAAATGACACGATAACAATTGCAAGGTATTTTATTAAAAAATTAATAATATTTGGTAGTGATGTAAAAAACTGCTTCTTTACGTTAGCAGCTACAACCTGCTTCTGCTACTTTTGGCTAGCAGTTTAAAAAAGCGGCTATTTTTTGCAGCACTTTTTTTTAAATAGCGGTATACGTTGAACAGATAAACCGTTTCTGCAACTTTGCACAGCGCCCCAAAGTGTCTTTCATTACCGCTATTCACTCAATACATTTATATGTATTTATATTGTGGACGACTCTATTTGATTCAGTTACGAGTGGAGATACATATATAAGGGAAAATTATGAGTGTTTGTTCTTATGTCATTAACCGGTCGGTAAAGTAAAGACAAGCGTAGTTTCAAAAAATTGGAAGCATTCATATACACAAGCGAGATAGAAGTATATAACATAAGTCGTAGCTACTTAAGCTATACGTCCATATTTTATTAAGTATCAACAAACTAGTTGAAGTGAGATAAAATACGGTCGAGTAATGCGTAAATAAGAGCTTTCATAATGTTTACTACTTAGTGCATGCAACCACGCAATTTTAACCCATTTTACCGCTCCGTTGACATTTGACATCTGCTTTTTGCTGTTTATTTGTCCTTCTGTAGGTTTGAATTTTTATTTACTTCTATTATTTCTTTTACCAAAAGTTTTTTTTCAAAGCTATAGTGAAGTAAATCGTTTAGTTTGTGGTAAGTTCAGAGGTATTAAAGAAACATACAAAGACTTAAAACATTTTTTTAGGTTACAGTTCAAGATGTCCAGTAAACGACTTAGTTCTTGTTGCCAAGCGTTGGTCAGTCGTTTACTAGTGTATTTAGAGGAGCAAAAGTGAAATGGAAGACTTTAATATCCGTTGATGCGATCCATGAGATAAATTATAATTGGTTAGTATTAAATTAAAACTTACATACAAATTGTAGAGAGTTGCGAATGCTTTGGGCATTTCTATGAGGACCGTCTACAACATAAAGCGCAAGAAAGAAACTACATCTGCTGTTCCTTCATCGAGTGCTTCAACAGCCCTGTACAAGCCACGATTGATGCCCAAAAACACGTGATGTGTCAGATAGAAATAAAATGGATGTGCGTAAAGTAATTTATGGTTGAGGTTTATGTTATTGATGAATTACTTCGAGCACATTGGCATGAAGTATTAAGACTTCCTCCGTATCACTGCGATTTCCATGCTATCGAATTGATATGGGCATATGCGAAAGGATATTATAATAAGTATATTGGTGTGGATGGTTATGGCGATAAACAAGTATTGGAAATGTGACAGCTGCACACCAGACATCTGGCAAAATTGCATAAATTACACAGAGAAAATAATTAAAGCGTGGTACGAACGTGAAGCAAACATAGAAGACTTTGTTCTGACAGTTAGTGGCGGATCAGAAAATGAGAGCGAAGACACAAATTAAATATATTTTTAATTGCACTATTTTTTTCTTTCAATATTGACATATTTTAATTTAATTTACTACATATTATGTTTTGTATATACTATTATATAGAAATTATGTTTGCTACATAAAATAAAAACATCATCTTTCGTTTAATTAATCATTGGTAACATATATTAAACTAAATACTTTTATGTTGCTTGAATATTTTCTACCTTTTGATTTGCAAATAGGTTTTTGATATGAGAACTATATTCTTGCGGTAATACATTATTTCATTGTGAACACATTTAATAAATAAGCTTAGCCCTGATCACGAAAGCATTGTCAATAGAAAAGTTCACTATTTAGAATCCTATTAGTTGCATTACTCATGATTGTTTTTAAAACGCAACGTAGACTAAAAACTGAACCGATCCTTTCAGTTATAAAAGAAAATCTATTAAAACTGCGTATCACCTCATTAAACTTGACAATTGTCATTTCGTACAGTTTATTGCAAACATGGTTGGTGTGCCTGAATTTGTTTCAGTCGATGCATACGTCATAAGCAACTATGACGTAACTACAAACATTCACGATTTGGTCTGTAAGTATACTTAACATGATTGCAAATGAAATAGCATATGTCTGGGGTGTCATATTTTCACCTGCCATGTAGTATACTATTGTTTCTGTGCATCTTTTTTTCTAGAAAAAATATACATACCTAAAGTACAACAATAAAATTAATAACAAATGTTATCAAACGTATGTTAAAGAAATTTACAATGTAAAGTCTCGGTTGTAGAAAGGGAACCAACTGAATATCATTAATTTCCACTCTCCTTTTCTGTACTTACGCTCGCAAACATTTCAAAATGCATATCAACGAAAATGATTCACATTTTGCCTTTCGCAAAAACGCGCAGAAAAATGCCAAACTATCCCGAACGGAACGCAAGCGAATGATCACTCGACCGACAACCTTCTGAACTCGTTCGAGAAGGGTTAATTCTTTAGACGTTTTACTTTTTTACGAGGCTAGTGAGTGAGCGAGTGTGTGCCAGTCACGACCGCTATAAGAGGAGAACGTGAACTTACTATGTGGTAAAATGTTAATGAGACGCCAGCAAATTTAATTGGAGCTAAGCGGAGCGATTTCGTAATGATAATGCGATTATATGAAATAGCACCCGCACTTTTTCTGTGTCTCTGCGTCGAAAATATACAGCGTATATTCAAGATAAATTAGCATTATCATTAACTTTCTTACTTTTAAACCGCCCATAGAGTCCATAGACGGCACTACACCTACAATTGCACTAGTGACAAGTTGCTACGAAGCAATTTTGTAGCAGCTATTATTATTATTATTGTAGCAGTTTCCTGGTATAGTAGACAAGTTCGAATATTGTGAAACATACATCTATATTCGTAGCAGTAAAGCAGTGTATAAGATGTTTCTAAATATGTTGTATGTAAAGTCTGTAAAGAGAGTGTCGTGCGCTCGTGCGTCGATTTGCATGGAAGCCGCGCCCTCAAGCGTGCAAATTTTGTCGTATAAGGTATTTAGA
Organism: Protaetia brevitarsis; assembly: GCA_004143645.1. Classification (NCBI taxonomy): domain Eukaryota; kingdom Metazoa; phylum Arthropoda; class Insecta; order Coleoptera; family Scarabaeidae; genus Protaetia; species Protaetia brevitarsis. The sequence goes on from RXPK01000063.1 coordinate 2,313,319, forward strand.
ATTCATTTGTACTATCGACTCAAAAAAAAAAAGATGACATAGGGAAAATAAGCCATAAGGAAACACAAGGAAAGATACATCTCCTTTAATCTACCAGCGATTGCGCATGAGTAGGTGCTAACAATTATTTTTTCCTTGAATTCTTCCCCGGAAATTATAAAGTCAAATTCTGTGAACAAATCTTTTGCGGCAGCTTTGTCGCATAACATCAAGAGGATTAGCTTTCGGAGCGATTATCGGCATATACCATGTGATTCAAAATGATTTGTCGTACGAAAAAAACTGTTTTCCGGAAAAATATATCTATACTTATTACCAATTTAATGAGCGAAGTTAGCTACATACAAATTTCATACATTAAATGAATTTTCTTGACATTTGGCGACATTGGCGTGCGTGTTGTAGTATCTTTTGATTATTTATCTTATACTTTTCATCAAACCGTTTATATTTACATCTAATATCACCAACAATAGTATCTCTGAATACTGTAAGAAAATAAGGGAATTTATCTGTGGTAATTAGCTCAACAAACAGGTAAAAAATCAATATTAACATTAAGTGAAATAGTTTATTACATTTTATAATTTTATAAGCTTATCATACATTTCAGCGCAATGAGCTGTCAAAAGAAAGGGCTGTTACATTTTCATCCCTATAAAGTTTCTACGGTACAGGAATTATTACCATTTGATCACAATAGGCGATTGGAATATTGTCATTGGTTTAATAACAATTTAAGGGACGATGACTTGCTAAACAAATCATTTTTCTCGATGAAGCCTGGTTTATCTACAGACTATATAATTTACAAAACTATTGTATCTGGTCTGCAGAAAATCCACACGAATTTCGAGAAACGCAATTGCATCCCGTAAAAGTTGGAGTTTGGTTAGCTATGTCCAGGCAACGAATAATAGGGCCAATTTTCTTCGAGGAAACTGTAACAGCCCAACGTTACCAACAGATGTTGGAATTGCTTATTGCAGAGTTACAAGAAAATGAGCTTGAAGCAGGTTATTTTCAGCACGATAATGCTCCAGCACATACTGTTCGACAAACCTGCCAATATCTGCAACAGTTTTTTGCTGACAGGTTCGTTAGAGCACAAAGATGGCCACCAAGATCGCCTGATCCAACCCCATTAGATTACTTCATGTTCGGCTATCTAGAAAATAGGATCTATAGAAACCGCATGCATACCATACAAGAACTGAGAGATGCAGTTTTATCACTTAATAATTATACTAATTGTATGTTATAATTTAAAGTAATAAATAAATTTAGTTAAACACCAGTTAGTACTGAATTGTAAAATCATAATTTAGTAAAGTTAAATTAATTACATTTCATTTTTACAAGCAGAAACACCCAATCCATAGTCGTTTTATATAATGCGAGTTCAAATATAGGTTACGTTTTCCTTATTTATGATAGATCCGTTTACTTTCTTATGTTCCAACACTGACTTAGTTCAAACCTTCATTACAAGCACGCGGCATATACCTACACCCTGTTACTATCTATATGAGCGGAATTGACAATCATTTTGAATCTCTGTGTATATGCGTCTTTCTTTTGCTGCTTATTTTAGCCATCGATTACTCGCGTGTATTTAGACGATATAATTTGCAAATATGATCTGCATTTAATTACGTAACCGTGCTGTGCCGTGTTAAAAAATGATTTAGAAATGTGTTCTTGTATAATTATTAGAAGAATTAGACTTTTCTAAAGCCCTTACTTCTACTATAAAAGAATGTTTTAAGTTTGGTTTTATAAGGAGTACGGCGGAGTTGGATCGCAAATATTTTAAAAATACCGAGTGGGTTAACTCAAGGCCCCATCCGTATAAAGAATCCCAGCGATAGAAGAAGTACCGAGCCAATAAGCAATCGGATGTTTCAAGATTGCAGTTTTAAACCACGTGGTGGGATATTTGAATTCCCCATCATTGTGATGATATCTGCGCCCGCTGGTGAAGTTAAAGTGTGGATGCCGTCGCTAGTGATGCGACAGTCCAAGTGCCACCTGCAGTTAGGGATACCCCGACGAAGTAGCCGTTTTCGAGGCGATCACCGGACATAACCGCCACGTACGCCAACAGAGAATCAACTCGCCGAGACAACGCCCAGTGCAAAGAACCAACAGAAACCGCAAGTTTACCGCCTAGGTATATTATTGCTTTGTTTGTTATTAGTTGTAACTTCAAACCCACATTTCTCTTTGTCCTTTGTTTAGATTTAAATAATTTCAATAACTAAATAAAGTTTCAAGAGGGCCCCATTTACCTTATCTTTTATTATTGCTTTGTTCATTTTTTCATTATTAAGGAATATATTTTATGAGTCATTACGTTGTAAATTGTTTAAAAAAAAAACTGTTGTTAAAGTGAAACCAATATCTTTCATTCATATCAGGTAGTCACTGTGTTTGTCCTATACAAAATAAAACTATTACTAATTACACTGCTTTTTTTTCTTAAGTAACAAGTATCCAGTAACCACCTTTAGCAAAATAAATGCGAATTTAATCTTCAATTATTAATGCAATAGAAGCTACAGCAGACTGAATAGTAATTAAAAATTATTTGCAAACAATTTTGAATTACGCATTGCTCGGTACGCAGTACTTATAGTTGGGGTTGCATAAATAATCGAAGATTTGCGGAACTTTTTTTTTGTACATTATCAGTTATTCACACAGAATACACAGTAAGCTACTTAATAAATATTCACTAAACTTCCTCGTTTCCTACACTACCTATAGTTGAACAACAAATTTAAGGTAAGTATATTGTATATTTATAGCAAACCATTACCTTCTATATATCAGGTATTTAGTGAACGTGCATTAATGATACTCTTTCCTTATCATAAGTAATCTAAATAGCTTGTATTAATTATGAAGGTGTGATAGCTGTTATAGAATAGTTCACTCACAGTAATACACCTACTACTTGACAAAGGCAAATCTTTGCTTACTACAACTACATATATTCTTTGGCTTAACTACTTCAGTTTAATTATCATAAGTTCCCGGTATGAAGCAGACCGTAAGTAACTTAGATTGCTTCTTGTTAGTATCAGTGTTTAGGATCTCTTTTTTACTAGTGCTACGTAATCTGTGCTTTTTTCCCCTATCCAGCTGAACTTTTTACTTACGATAATTGTATTTTTATTTATGATTATTAAATTTTTTTCTCAGTGTAGGAATTCGTTTTACCAACCGTGGTCATAATTTTTTGAGGTAATTGTACATATGTCATTTTTGATATGAGCAACTTGACAGAAACGTTACTTTTCACACAAGGGATCATTCTCATAATCTACATACCTATCTAAAGCAGGTTAACACCTCACTCATCTGCTATTAAATTGTCTTAACTGATAATTGAGTGCAATAAATCGGGACACTAATGAACTTGATAATGAAATACTGATTAACATAGACGAGCAACGAGCTTACTACGAACAGGAAAGGACATCTCCAACCATTGTGTTGAAATTTGCAGAATTAAACAATTTAAACAGTTATCGGAAATTATAAAAATGATCATATATATCACAGATGTTTGTTCCAATCCTCTTCGAAAAGAAAAACTTATCTAGAACTACTTTCATAAATCTTCCCAAATTCATTTGATCAAATATAAGAAGAAAGTTTTCACTTTTTTTTTAATCTACAGAAAAAAACATCTATAATCGAATAAAAACAAGATTTTCTCCAAATCCTGGCAAGTTATTGCAACTGTGGAGATTTCAGATTATATCGCACGATTATAAATATGTACTAATACCTACTTTCTCTTCCGAATGTGTCGTAGTACATACAAGACAAACACACAACAAACAAGCATAATATTTTCGGCAATTTTAACAGCTGACTGATTAAGCAATGAGAAATGGAAAAATACTTTTATAATTGAAACACATTCTATGCGTATGTAAATGGCACTTGTACTTTTTTTAAGACATTTCACTATAAAACTGGATTTTTTTTAAACTAGTTATTATGATGAAACTGTTTACTTCAAATATTTTAAATAGTAGCACCCAGTTTTATTTATTATTTCCCTTTTTCTCGACACATATAACCTTAAAATCCTAGTAATTTTTTTGTTTAAAATAACATTTTAGAGAGGTTATAGAAATAATAATTAAATAAAGTTCACACTTACTTTTCGATGATTTAATTCACTTTTATTGCCTTAGCACCCATCAAGTTTTTATAGCCAAATTTCACTTCAAAATATCTACCGGTTTTCGATACATACACTATTTAAATTCTAGTTTTATTTCAACGATGACTTAATCAGCTTATTCTGTTAGCTTTTGAGGCACTGTTAACAAACACTTATTCGGTCCGGAAAAATACTGGATATTTCTTTAGCACGTACAAATCTTACAGCGTAATTTTAATACCACGGCGAAGAAATAAACGACACCTAACCTACGGACAGTCGAAACGCAACTGGCTGCTACGATCGCTACGAAGCTGGCCGTGGATTAATTGCCACTTCTTTGGCGCATTTAGTTCGCAAAAAGATTGGACGAACATGCGTATTGCGTATAGTGAGATACATTTCACTTCAGAACGGTACTAAATTTGGGATTTTCACTTTCAGCAGGTTAATGCGCTATCACAAACAGGATATTTAACAAAAAAAAATCGCATATAATATATCTTTGGAACGAATGACAACAGCTGTCATAAATTTAGGTATTATAATAATTTAAAAGGTTTTTTCTGTCAATCTATATTCTTTTTCAACCGATACCTTAGAAACGATTGCGACAACTATTATTCCTGGTTTTTTCTTTTGTTTTAGCGCACAAGGTGATCGAGGAGGAAGTAATCAGGCAATCAAGAAAACCTTGTAATTTCGACTGTAGTTGACAATCGCAAGAATTCGTTTTTTTTTCTCGTCTTGTAACGACATTTTTACTTCAATTTAATTTAGAAAGGTATGGCCGATCCCCTATACAATCAAACCATTGTATACCAAGTGAATGCACGCGATTGATAAAGTACGTTCTAGGTGGCTAACAGTCAATTTAAAACTGGTTCACCCAGACAACTAAATTTAAATTTCCCACAATTATTTTTAGTAACTTCAACGGTGAATCATGAAATTACTAACAGTTTTGTATTACCTTAATAGTTATTTTAATACCATTTGAAAAGGAGTACCGACCGGAACTTCGTTGAAGAATAAAGTAAGTTATATGGGTAATACGGTCTTAAAATAAAACTGCTAATCGCCTCAATATTTCGTTATATATTTATAACTTCATCAGGAGGAACATCTACAATATTATAAAGAATATGAATCAATAGTAATGAAATATTTAAAATAATACTTACAAAGTTAAAATATAATAATCAAATTATATGTATTTTAAATTTAGAAATTTTTAAAAAGTCAAAAAACATTTATGTAAACAAATGGTAAGTTACTCTGTATTTTGTAAGATGTTGCAATAAATAGGGGTTTTGGAAAGGATTCAATTTTAATTTCAAAAACAGACACGAATAATCTCAACCATATTTATTGCAAATCTTACAAAATACATAGTAACATTACCTTGTTTACATAAATGTTTTTTTGACATTTTAAAAAAATTCTAAATTTAAAATACATATAATTTGATTATTATATTTAACTTTGTAAGTAGTTATTTTAAATATTTTCATTACTATTCGATCATTATTCTTTATAATATTGTAGATGTTCCTCCTGATGAAGTTATAAATATATAACGAAATATTGAGGCGATTAGCAGTTTTATTTTAAGACCGTATTACCCATATAACTTACTTTATATTTTAATACCGTTATATCGAATTTATTAAAAATAATTGTGGGAAATTTAAATTTGGTTGTCTGGGTATATACGCCGATGCAGAAACCATTTACGCAGATATAACTAGAGAGTTATTTTTTAGTTTACCATTTCGGGTTACATACCCACACAGCACACCCCCTAGTAGCAAAATTCAAATTTCCCGCAATTATTTTTAGTGACTTCATCATTAAAACACTAAATGACCAATAATTTTGTATTAAGATTACTAGTTATTTTGTTGTCTTTCTGTTGAAGTTACTAAGAATAATTGTGGGAAATTTAAATTTTGCTACTAGGGCTTCGTCCGACAGATATCCAGTGGATGTCCCAATCACCAAAGCATGTCCATATCCAGATGTTGAATATATATCCATGGGATATTGGTTTTGGAGTTATTACAATTGTTTATAAAATTAATAAAAACATATTTATCGAAATTTTAACATAAAAATTAATACAATCAAATGGTAGCAATGTGCCTGTTTTGAAGTTATTGATAAATACATGAACTCTGTAGCTGATATCTTATGGATATCTATTCGATAACCATTTGAACAAAGTCGAATGTATGAGGGAGTCGCTTTATTCACCAAATATTCGTTGGTGTATTCATTACGTCATCTAGTGGTGAGTACTGATGAGAGCTGTTTTTTCCTAAACAAGAAAACGTTTTGGCGGATGATAGATAATTCATTTGCCACTTAATAGGTATATAACTAAAAAGATACCTGTATTTAAAAGTTCGATATCGTTTTCTGACAATTGAACAATTGAAACGTAGTCCATTACTTTCACAGTCTTTATGACATTTTGGATAAAAAAGTGTATTTTGTAATGAAAAATCTCTTTTTCATATGACTTATTAATATCAACTGTCAATTCTATTTGTGCCCCTTCCAACAAGCAATCAACTCACCAAACTTCATTGATGGAACACCATAAAACAAATGATAAAATTTCCAATGCATTTTGATTGCTGTTTGTTAACCTAAGCAAACCTAAGCTTATTTACTTAAAACACTGGGTCATGGCCCCGTGACTATTTAAGAGGGACCGCCCCTACTATGTTGTGTTTATACTCATGTATAGGTTTTGTTTATATTACAGTATAGGTAAGAACCCAGTAAACCAAATTCAAATTTCCCGCAATTATATTTAGTAACTTCAACTTAAAGGTATTCAAATAACTATTAATCTAATACAAAATCGTAGGTAATTTCATGCTTTAATGTTGAAGTTACTAAAAATAATTGCGGGAAATTTGAATTTGGTTCACTGGATAATTTGTCTTTCTTTATAACATTTAAAACGTTAGTCATAATTTATAACAACTGAATATCTAACCTTAGCAAATTAGATGTTAGGCATACATGAATAAATGTTGTAAAGTCTTGTTTAGTTTGTGTAAATTTTAAGAGCATTTCTGAAACCCTTATATTGATAATTAAAATCTAAAATGACATTTCTAATCTTAATTATCGACATTATATTGGATTACTTATGAATAGGTACTTGCAGGAAAATTAAAAAAAAAAAATAAAGGTGTATTAATTATTTTATATAGTCTGTATCTGAACATCATTGAGTATTTTTATATTACCTTAAGATTACCATGCTAGTAGGTGCATCTAGCTGTCAATGGTTCCTTTTTCTTTACAGGAAGTCAAAATAAGGAACAGGAATTAAGTAGATTAACAAGAATAATTTGTTGTCTGTAAATTTGTTAAAATAGGAATACTCCACTTATGAACTATTTATTGATAGATGTAAGACATCCATAGAATGTCTGTAACGTCTAATGGATATTATGGGTATTCACAAATAATATCTAATGGATGTATGGTAGACATTTTGTGGTCTATGAGATATCCATTAGATGTGTTACATAGCATATCCATTAAATATACTATTTGGATATTTGGAGATCTATGAGACATCCATAGAATGTCTACGACGTCAAATGAATGTTCTGGATATCCATAAAGGATATCTAATGGATGTCTGCTAGACATTTTGTGCTGTACCGGATCTTTATATATTGAGAAAGGCATACTTACAGGCGCAAAGTGATAAAGTGACATACCTACTTACCTGCTTTCATCAGAGGATTCTTTAGTGTCTTCAAAATTCTGTAATGCAGAAGATGATACAATCTTGATTCATCAAATCAAATTAATTATAAAATTAAAGTGACTTATTTCTGTTAATATTTAAAGAAATTTTGTTGTTATACATTCTTGGCAAAATTGGCTAAATTTGTTATTTAATAATATTAGTTTTTATTATAAAAAAAGAACATCCATAAATGAATTTGATACTTAAATTATTAATAAAAAAATTATTATTTTTGAAATAAATCTTAATTTCTTTTAATACTTACCAAGACTGATAAATTCTATATGCTTTGAAGGGGGCCAGAAATGAAACACAAAAATCTTTCACATAATAACCATTTATTCTCTTTTTCTCTGCTTATTTAATTCTCTCTTTTTTTATACAATAATACAATAATAGTGAATCGATCTATCTACTTTAGAACATATAATACACTTATTGCGCTAAAAAAAAGAAACACGAAGGTGGGGTGGGGGGACAGCCAAGCGCTCCCAGAGAACACATTGAACAACGTGATCGAACCAAACAAAGAAAAAATTAGAAAAAAAAAATTACTGAAAAAAAGAAAGTAAGAGCGACAGAAAAAATATATATATATATAAAAAAAAAAAACAAATGGGGAGCACAGACACATCTTATTACAGTGCATCGGCAACGATTGGCAGTCCTGAAGTCGCTAAAAAAACTTGTATAACAACATTTCGGCGTGTAATTTTTTATTTTTTTGAAAGAAACAAAAAAGCCACCTGACCAATCGCCAACTGTCAAGCTGTCACAGTATTTTTATTTTTTTTACAAAGGCAAGGGATCGCGACCCAACAGCGACACCTACTGACTAAATTTTTAATTAAACAGTCGCTGTGACAAAATCACCTGTTCGTTCGGAACAGCACAATAAAAAAAATCACTACCGATACGAGTGAAGTTATCGTAAAAAAACATGTTTTTTTTTTTTATTTAGATCAATTTTTTGACGGCTTTATTGTGATGGCCAGAACAGGGGGCCCAAGCAATCCAACAGCATTCAGCTGTGACTGTGCAAGTCGCCTGCCACTACAATAGTCCCAAAAAAAAAAATTCTTTTTAATTTCAAAAACTTTCATATGTTTAATTTAATTACATGTCGATTTCATTAAAATTCTGATCTATGTGAGACAGCAATTGAAACGCACGAATTACGTCATTACTGTCAAATTTGACAGATAAAATCTAAGCTATTTTATCGCGAGCAAAATAATCCATCCATGCACTAATATCTAAAATCTATCGGCTTAGACAATTAAAAATATGAAATTTTTTTTATTTATTTATTTATTTATTTCCTCCATACTTTATACCTTACACCAATGTAAAAAAGGAAGGGGGTAATATATATTATAGATTTTTATATGTATAATAATAAAAAATAAATACAATAGTCGTACCTTATCCAAAACGGTAAATATGTAACAACAAAAACAAAAATTACTGGAGCGATTTTTCGAGTTACGAAAACTTATTATCGACGAAAAATAAATAATAAAAAAAAAAAGAATTACGTAGTAATCGCTACCAACCTACCTTACGCAGTACAATATGCGGCAAGAAGGAGAACAGTGCTTTAGAAACGTATTATTTTAATTATTGTTATTATTTGAGGGGGTGGTGAATCTAATTTGGTGATAATGTGTGTAAAAAATAATAATAATAATATAATAAGAGGGAGATTGGTATGTTGTTATTGTTGCAAGGTGTTTATATATGTGACGTAATCGATTAGTTGCGTTTTTTTTTTTTTAAATTTGCGTTGGACGAACACATATACAGACATCCTGAGTAGAATCGCGTAAAGGATTTTTATAGTGGAGATTTCGTTAGGATTATACGTTAATATATTTTTGTTTGGAGCAAAATCATGGCAGAAATGAATCCTCTTAGATTTTTGTGTATGTTTTTTTTCTTTTTAGTAATTATAAACAATATTTGTTACCTTACCTTTCTTTAAGAAAAAAATATAATAATAACATTTATGTGGGGACCGTAAATCAAGTAATTATATTGGCAAATGTTCTTGAAGGCAGGATAGTCCCAATATAAAAAATACATATTAGCCCTAATAGCCAAATTTAAATTTCCCACCACTATTTTTAGTGAATTCAACGTAAACCCGTTAAAATAACTATTAATGTAGTACAAAATAGTAGGTAATTTTATGTTTCAAAGTTGAAGTTACTAAGAATAATTGCGGGAAATTTAAATTTGGCTATGTGAGAGGTGATCATAATATCGACTTGGATAGTGAACTAAAGTTATCATACCGAATTGGCAGTGAGATAAGTACATCAGTTGTATACATTTACTCAATCTTTGACATATTGACAGACAAATGCTATTAATTAAAGGCAGCAAAGTTGAATTAATCATAATCAATTACACTGGCGATATTTAAAGCGTGAAGTTTTATAATTTTTCAACAGATAATTGTACTATTTAAGATAGAAAAAAACAAACTTTAAATAAAAAAATTATAAGATTTTTGCTATGTTATCTTTTACAATTTTCAAAGTGGATATTATCTCATAAATTGGTATAATAGACAAATTAATACAACTTGCACTTTATTCTTTTAAATACAACATCCTGTATATTGTATATTGAAATCCATGAATGTGGTATATAATAAATAATGAAGGAAGGAAAAAAACGTCCGTACATTCACCAAAACTTCTAAATATATTTAAGTCTACATGTTTCGGCGCACAAATGCCATCTTCAGGACTTAAAACGTCATGTTAAGAATTCTAAAAATTAACGAAATTTAAAAAAAATACAGCAGAACAAAAGGCAAACAAAAAATAAAACAACAGATTAAAATTAACTGCGAGATAGTTATCACAGACATGTTAATACAGTTAATCTGTTGTTTTGTTTTTGTTGTTTTTTTTAATGTCCTTTTTCGACTTTTTCATTCTAAGATTTCTAAACATAACGTTTTAAGACCTGAAGATGGCATCTGTACGCCGAAACATGTAGTCTTAAATATATTTTTATTTTATTTATTTTTATTATTTATTATCCTGTATATTGTTAGATAGTATGCAAAACCTATTTTCGCATATTTCGAAAATATATATATATATATACAGTGTCCCCGGATCGACGCATGAATGGATGAAAAGTTTGAAAATTTTTTGAGTTGAAATTTCATCATCTGGGGTTTACCCCTACTTGGATAGAAAGTAATTTGTGTCTCATATTTTTCATTTTGAAAAATCAAGCATGCGTTGGAATTTCACAAAAATGTAGTTTTTCTTACTAATAAAGTGCTTTTTTTTTAAGGAGATACGACAAAATGTTATTAAAAAAAAGTTATTCAGATTAATGAAATATGCAAGTATGCAAAATATGAACAAAGTCAAGCATGCTTTGAAAATTTACAAAAAAGTTGCTGTTCCCACTAATAAAGTGCTTTTTTTTTGTAGGACATACGACAAAATGTTATTAAGAAAATTCTTTAAATTGATAAATTATACAAGTGTGCGAAATTTAAACAGGAATGAGTTGTTGAAAGTTGTTGTTAAATTGTTTGAATTGAATTATTTTTTATATTTATTTAATAAGCGATTAAGTATCCCATCTTGTTTAAATTTTGTACATTTACATAATTTATCAATCTGAAAAACTTTTCTTAATAACATGCACATCGTATCTCTACAGAAAAAAAAAAAACACTTTATTACTGCAAATAATAACTTTTTCTAAATGTTCAAAGCATGCTTGATCTTGTTTAAAATTTACATACTTATAGAATTTATTAATCTAAACAACTTTTCCCAACAATATTTTGTCGTATCTCCTACGAAAAAGACATTATTAGTGGAAACTTTTTTGGGAATTTCCACAGCAAACTTGATTTTCTCTAAATTTTGTATACTTGCGTCATTTATTAATCTGAACAACTTATATTAATAATATCTTGTTGTATCTCCTACAAAAAAAAAGACATTTTATTAATGGGAAGATAATTTTTTTGTAAATTTCCAAGGCATGCTTGATCTTGTTTAAATTTTGTACACTTGAATAATTTATTAATCTGAATTAAAACTTTTCTTAATAAAATTTTGTATATCTCCTATATAACTTCTGAAAGTTTGCAATTAAAAGAACCAGATGTTGACCTTTGGTTTTCCACACTATCAGGGCAAGGATATTAAAGCAAATAAATACTAAAATAGACTTCTGACATAGAATCAAAATATTTTATCACTAGTTCAAAAAAATTCATATATCTTTCAAGGTAATTCCAAGCCAGAACAAGTGTTGATATTTTTTTAGAGATTTTAATATTAATTAAATATTAATTTCATTTATTAAATTAATTTTTGAATTTAAAGAATTTTGGAGTCATTTTTTTTTTCTGACGAATACCTAAATGAAAAGAAACAATAGAAAAATATTGGCATGATAAAATAATTTAATAACAAATTTCTATGCTTCTCAGTGTTCAAGAGACGTATGACGTAATATGTATTTCTTAGATTGAGATTGCCCAGTCTATCTTAGTTTATTGCTCTAAAAGTATCATTTGGTGTTTGTTATATATAGATCGATTTTAAATAATTGATGATAGTTTAAATTTCGGTACCTATAATTTTGTTCGTCATATAAAGAGCAACTTTTAAAAAGATCTATTCCATAGAAATGACAATTTTTTTTTTTGAATTAAAGCTCTAAAATAATGAAGATCAAACGAACTTATTTTCATTTTTATGAACAATACGATTCTGTATTGATGTGTTTAAACTAGTTAATCCAAAATTTAAAGCACTAACACTGATTTGCAGCAAACTAGTATTTAATAGCAATTTTGTAAATTTTAAAACCAGAGAGAGATTTATTGCTTTGCAGAAAGATATCGAAGTTTTAGCACACTGAAAAAACCGATTTATTTAAAAATACCAAATTTTGTTTAACTAAATATTGAGTTAAATATGGGCAAATAAATATTTGGTTAATTCAACCAAATATTTGTTCATTTAACACTTTATTTATTTGAAATAACGAAATATTATGTTGGATTAACTAAATTTTCACTATAAAATTTGTTTGAAATTATTCTGTTCTGAACAAATTGGTTTTTCCGTGCAGAATAGTTGAGTTTTTCAGGTTTTGCAACCAAATAAGTTAATATCATTGTCTAGAGGAAGTAATTAAAATAAAATCATAAGAATTTATGAAAGAATGCAAGGATGTTTAATTGAAAGTTTTTATAATTAATTAGTTTCACTAAAAAAAAACATATACGCTTAAAACCAGATTTATACAATTGAAGAATTAACAGAATTAATACAGAATTTTACGTTTTTTTTTAAACAATTTCTGTTACAGTTGCAACAACAGAAAGCAGATCTTCAAAATTTAAACTTAAAAAAGTTTCTACTGACGTCGTATTTTCTATAAAGGTCAGAGCTTTTATATTTTTACCACAAATCCGTGTTATTTTTACAATTCAAATAAATATCAAATAGTGTTTTCGAGAAAAAAAAACAGTGTTTTTTTTTAAAAAGAAATTCGTTGAAATCTTTTTTAAATCGATATTTTGCAATAATATAACAGACATCCAATATTACTTTTATCACAAAAAACTAGAAATTACATTCAAAGGCGTTTTTCAATATAATTACTCGGCCACGGTCTTGAAAAGTATGTGCCGCAGTTGCAAGATGTTAAAAATCGCCACAAATAAATAAACAGGATAAAATTATAATCACTATTTTCCGTTATAGTTCACGATTAACTTTCAAAAGAACACAACCGATGTTCGACCTTGTTAAGTCCGTCTCAGAATAGACTCACACTAAAATGTTAATCCTATTATTAAGCTATTACTGTAAAAGCATAGAATGTGCAGTAAGTAATACCTTCGTCATCTTGCATCCGAGACACGTACTTTCTACGTTAGAAGTATCGCAACGAATCGAAAAAAATAATAAGAAATAAATATGCTGCATGGCAGTACAAACCTTTATGGATCCCGTTCTTACAGTAAATTGACATAAAATAAATCTCAGTGTTGTACGTACATGATGACAAAACCAATACATTCTCTCGGATCTTTATCAAGACGGCAGTTAAATTATTATAGTAAAATAAGTATCGACACTAACCTTCGTTCTTTTGCTCTACATATCGCACGTGTTTTGTTTTGTCGCACGCACAGAATCAATCATAGGTAGTAGTAGTAGTAGTAGTAGTAGAAGTGGGGAAGATGTTTTAGTTTTACTTGTCGACGTTGTGAAAACAGAAATAATAAAATGTTAATTTTCTTTTCGCTTTATCAAAATTAATATTCATTTATATGTATATAGGATGTTACATAAGTCTTATACAAAAACACTCGGAATGAAGACTTTTTCTGATATGTAATGAAAAAAAATAATTTTGTTTTTTTTTCCCTATAACTCGGTAAATATTAGGAATTAATAAAAACGGTAAAGACATTTTTTGCTAGGAATAACGCGAAGAATCGATTGCCGAGAGATCGTACAACACTTATGATACACCCTGTATATCGTAAAAATCCATAAAACGTGATCGTGGTGAGAGAAAAGTAAAAAAAAATAGTAAGAGAAACAAAAAAAAAATAATAAGATAAAATAAAAAAGATTCAGGATTACATACCATGTGTGATTTTTTGATTTTCGGTTGTAGCTAGGATTTTATTAGGTAATTTAACGGATTTTTTTTTAGACACCTGTCAAAAATAAAAAATGTCAGTAAAAATGAATCTTAACGGAATTCGCATGCAAACATTTCGTCGAAGTTTTCAAGATAAATCTTCTCTAATAAGATGGGAGAAACAAAATTACTTTAATTTAGGGGGTGAAATTTCTTCGTGTAATAGAAAATTTTGATGGAGAAAAATTTGCAAAACAAAAATCAGCAATTTCGTTTCAGTATCTTATTCGAGATTTAAAAAATAAAAATAATAAAATAAAATAAAATTAAAAAAAAAATTGAATTTGCAAATCTAGTTCCTTGAAATTTCGAAGATTGGTAAAGGGGAACGAAATAAAAAAAAATCATATCCAAAGCTAATTTTTCGTGTAATATTTTTTCCTGTATTTTTTAATTTTTTTTTTAATAGGGGGTGTGATCCCCCCTCACAAAAAAAATACGAATAAACAAAGCATCAAACAATATTCGATTTCATTTTTCTGCGTGTTAATTAAGAAAATGAAAAATCGTCAATGATGTACCGGCCAGAGGAGAAGTGAAGGGGAGGGGGGAGGGCAAAAGGGGGGCATGATAGGAAAAAAGTGATTTAAATTTCTTATATTTTTTTTTTTAATATTTAGGCGTGGAATACTATTTTGAAAACATATTTTTATCGTATTTTAAGTGTTTACTATGGGGTACACAGGTAAGATATGGTATAAAAGCAAGAAAAAAAAAACAAATTTGTCATAATAACGTCAACAACACTGTTTCCTATCCATCTTACTCTCGCGAAGTGTAGTTTTTTTTTTTTTTTTTTTAAGAAACTACGAAAGAAAACAAAGATAGAAACCAAGAACATACTTTCTCCCATTCCGTCACTAACATTCTATCTCTCTCTCTCGCATCTCTTCCGTTCCGACGAATTCCCCGCTTATCTGGCATCTCCTTTCTCTCTCTTTCTTTCTTTCTACTACATATAAATTAAAAATGTCACTAATTTATATCAACGTATCATCTCGAGGAGAATATTATTTTAAATTCTTTATTCGCTCTTTCTTTATCTTTCTCTCTCACACGCACGCTCTCTCGCAATTTCTCTTTGTTCACGCTGTTATTATTATTATTAATAATTGTTATTTTTTTTTTAATATTTATTTAGTATTTAAACTTGCGGATGATAGACCAGATAGATTGGCAATCATCTATAGCGCGGCTGCATCATCGACGTTAAGACAGGTCCGGTAGGAAACATCGGCGCACCGTAGATGACCCCTGGGGGAACCCCGATCATACCTATGGCAAAAGAAGAGAACAATGATAAAGGGAGGTGTACGGTGCTATTTGGTAAGCGCTTAAAAAAAAAGAAACATCATTGATGGTACGCGAAAATTTCGAGATTATGTAAGTAGTTAATGATTCCAATCAAGTGAGTGTTGGGTTCAATCGTTATGCGGTGACGTTTGAGGTTATGTGATAGTATATTTGTTTTGAGTTAATTATGACCACAAACACATAGTAAATACACAAGAGTGTTTCCTGAGGAATCGACAAATTTACACACAATGTATTCTAGAGGTGATTCTGAGCAAAAAAAAGATTTACAAGGATAGGCACCCAAATGTATCTCTCCAATTTTTGGCAAACCAATGTGTTTATGGCTACCAAATGTACGCAAGTTATTATAAATAAAACTTTAAAAATGAAATTACATTTGTAAACTTATCACTGCCTCTATATAACAATGTGTTTCTCTTCATGTTTTTTAAACTAAATTTGATGTCACATTGTATTTAATTAAAAAAAATTATTTGTCATATTAGAATATAAAAAGTAGTGATATATATGCAAACACTAACAGCCAACAAAATTGGTCATATCGTAAATATAAATTTCTTTTTGATGCCTTGGCAAACCGATGTGTTTATGGTTACCAAAGTACGCAAGTTATTATAAATCTTTAAAACTAAATTTATATTTGTAAACTTATCACTGCCTCTATATAAGAATGTGTTTCTCTTCATATTTTTGGAATTAAATTTGATGTCGCATTGTATTTACATTAAGAATTGTTTGTCGTATGAGAATATAAAAAAGTAGTGATATACCGGGTGTCCACACTTAAGTGTGCACTATTGATAACTTTGTTATCTTTGGAGGTACAGAATCGGCCAAATGGACAAGTAGTACTATTTTTTATGGCGGTCACAATTGTGAAAACAGAAAAAACAATTGAGCGTCGCGTTCTCTAGATATTCGTCCAAAATTATTTTTTTAATGGAACGCCCTGTATTTTTTTGCAATTTAAAAGAAAATTCCAAACTGAACAAAAAAGTCTTACTACACCATTATAAAAAAATGTCAAATAAAGTAGTTACTGAAAAATCTTTATCTTTGCTTTGTTGGCATGAAATTGATATGCCTATGGAAAATTAAAGCGTCACGTTCATTAAAGCATTTAATTTAATAAACAAATAAAAATAAATACAAAAATAGTCAAGAAAATTACTCAAATTAAATGTTCAAAGACACCTCCTTCCATTTCAATACATTTTATCAATCTTCTGTGAACATTACAAGTAGCTCCTAAAATTGTCCTATCGTCGATGTCGTCAATGATGTTGGAAATTCTTTCTTGAAGCTCATCCACTGTTGTATATCTATGTTTGTACACTTGATTTTTTACTGTTCCCCACAAGAAGAAATGTAATGGCGTCATGTCAGGTGAACGCGCGGGCCACTGAATAGGACCATTTGTGCCAATCCATCTATTTCCAAATAATCTTTCTAATAACTCACTTGTGTCACGGTGATTATGTGCGGGCGCTCCATCTTGTTGAAAGTAAATAATCTGTCTGTCTACCATATTTAATTCATCCAGAAAATTTTTGTCAATAATGCCACATATCTTTCTCCTGTTAAAGAACCCCGATAGAAAAATGGCCCAACAATTCGGGATCCGATTATACCACACCAAACATTTAAACTAAATCGGTGTTGGGGATTACAAGGATAAACAACAAATGGGTTTTCACGACTCCAGTAATGATTATTTCTTTTATTGAACATCCGGCGATTAGAAAAGTTAGATTCATCACTCCATAAAATTTGTCTAAAGAAATTGTGATTTTCTTCAAAAGCATTGATAAACCATTGAGCAAAAGTTAATCGTCTTTGATAATCATCCAAAAGTAGAGTTTGAACAGGCTGATATTTAAAGAGAACATATTTATATCTTTTCAGAATTTTATGGATCGTGCTACGAGAAATACCTGATTCTCTGGACAAATCCCTTACAGAATTATTTGGATGTACCTGAAAATATGCCAACACATTTATTTCTATCTCTTGTAATAATATAAAATCATTTTTTTCCCTCTTCTTTATAAAAATTGTTTCGTTGCTTCTTAATCTTCGATAAAGTTTTAAAAAATAGCGACGGTCTGGTACATCACGGCCAGGAAATTGCTGAATTCTAGCGCTCTATCTGAATTTTTGTTGAACAACAAGTACAACTCCAACATATCACACTTTTCCAAATGAGTAAATGCCATTGTTACGGTTGAAAAAATTGTAAAAACAGTACTTTTTCCGCACAGTAACTTTAACAACAACAAATATAAATAATTTGACAGATACTAAACAATGTGACGCTTTAATTTTCCATAGGTATATCGATTTCATGCCAACAAAGCAAAGATAAAGATTTCTCAATAACTATTTTATTTGATATTTTTTTATAATAGTGTACTAAGACTTTTTTGTTCAATTTGGAATTTTCTTTTAAATTGCAAAAAAAATATACAGGGCGTTCCATTAAAAAAAAAATTTTGGACGAATATCTAGAGAATGCGACGCTCAATTGTTTTTCTGTTTTCACAATTGTAACCGCCATAAAAAATACTACTACTTTGTCCATTTGACCGATTCTGTACCTCCAAAGATAACAAAGTTATCAATAATGCACACTTAAGTGTGGACACCCGGTATATGCAAACACTAACAGCCAACAAAATTGGGCATATCGTAAATATAAATTTCTTTTTGATGTCTTGGCAAACCAATGTGTTTGTGGTTACCAAAGTACGCAAGCAATTATAAATACAACTTTTAAAATGAAATACATTTGTAAACTTATCACTGTCTCTATATAAGAATGTGTTTCTCTTCATATTTTTGGAACTAAATTTGATGTTGCATTGTATTTAAATTAAAAAAATTGTTTGTCATATTAGAATATAAAATTATAGTGATACATACAAACACTAACAGCCAACAAAATTGGGCATATCGTAAATATAAATTTCTTTTTGATGCGTTGGCAAACCAATGTGTTTATGGTTACCAATGCACGCAAGTTAGTATAAATAAAACTTTAAAAATGAAATTACATTTGTAAGCTTATCACTGCCTCTATATAAGAATGTGTTTCTCTTCATATTTTTGGAACTAAATTTGATGTCGCATTGTATTTAAATAAAAAATTGTTTCGTTATATTAGAATATAAAAAAGTAATATGATACATACAAACACTAACAGCCAGGAAAGTTGATCATCTCGTAGATATAAATTATTTTTTGGCGTCTTGGCAAACCAGTGTGTTTTTTGTTGCCAATGTAGACAAGTGATTATAAAAAAATATATTAGAATATAAAAAAGTAATGGTATATACAAACACTAACAGCCAGCAAGTTGTTCATCTCGCAAATGTAAATTACTTTTTAACATCGTGGCAAACCAATGTGTTTATGGTTACTAATATGGTTACTACTAAAAGTTATTATAAATAACACTTTGAAAATAAAATCAGATTTATATACTTATCACTGTCTCTATATAAGGGTGTGTATTTCCCTTCATATTTTTGGAATTGGATTTTAATGTCGCATTTTATTTAATTTCTTTTTCAGAATCCACTCAAAACACACGAAGTAATTGTTTGCGTACCTCAACGAACACTCTGTGTACATGGTATATTTTTTTTATTATTTTTAATATCTTATTAGGAGAGAAACAATTCAATAAAAGTATCCTCGCTTTTAATTTGAATGTTGCAGATTCTCGACCGTTATGTCAAATCTTGTAGTTCGTCATAAAAATGCTCCTACATCTAACTACAGTGGGTTCAACTATTTCGTCATTTTTTTTTGTTTCAAAATCTTGCAAATACTCACTGCGCAATCTAATTGTAGGCTGTAGTAAGTAGTACAGTTCGTTTAAAAGGTTATATATGTGTAGTACTATAACATAAAAACGATACTTACCTTCAGAGCTAATAATTGGGAAATAAAACAAAATTATATACATAAATAATAAACAAAAAAATAGGTATCTAAAATAAAAATAACGGTTTAAATCATAGGGAAACGATACTAAATAAAACGGTATTATATAAGATACAACCCCAAGCCTAGCAATGACACACAGCTATTTCGGAAAGTATCAACTACAGTAAAATGAAACAGAAAAGAAAATAAAAATAATAAGACATACATTTATCCTGCTGGTTTTTTTTTGCACTAATTTTAACATAAAAAAAGAAGGAGCTTTATTTACCTAGTAATAACTTTCTTGTGGCTTCAATTTTCGCCAAAAAGTATTTCAATTGTGCTTTCTCTAATTCTCTAAATCAATTTAATGCAAAATAAACAAAACTAAAGTTTTTTTTTTTACATATAAATTATACTTATTTCACGGTTAATATTTTCCAATTAAACGCTTCTAAAACATTTGTAAAATGATAATTTCAATCTAACAGCGGAGTTTTAAAGACATTCACTTATTTCTGGCTATATAAATAATACAACTAAATTAAATGAATGGTTTTAAAAAATATCTAAAAATGTCAGTTCACGAATCACATAAAACCGATTTATTTTATTTATTACAAGCTATAATGTGTATATTTTTTTTCTTAATATTTATTTGTTATTAAATCAATTTTAAACTAAATGAATCAAATAATACCAGATAACATCTTTACGCATAAAATTTTGATATATGTTACGAAACTCAGAGATTAACACGAAAATGACAGAATTTAGACACTTAAAGATAATTGAAATTTGTAGGTTAACAAAAAAAAAACGGAAAAGAATCCACAGGTAAATGATGATAAAAATGAAAGATATGTTATTAATTTCGTGTGACAGAAAATGTTGACATTAATATAATTGAAATGATATAATATATTGACATTAAAATGGATATTGACGTAAAAATGACAGATACATTAATGTCATCCAATAAATGACAGCTATTTTAAGATAGATGGAAAATACAATTTTATTTTAAATTTATGTTAAAAATATACAAAAAGTTTGACATATTTGTTTGAACAATGACAAATTTAGAGATCACCTTGATAAATATCTCTCGATTTCTTTGTGCAGATTCTATATGAATAAAAAAAAAAAAATGGAAGATGTGGACTCTGGAAATGGACTGTTTAAAATTTGTTATTACCGTGACAGCAAATTTGACATTTGACACAAAAAAAAAATATTACAACATAGTTTTTTTTTATTTTAATTTGATTCAGAGATTAGAAAAAACGCGAAATTTAAATTTCGCGCCTAAAAAAGTGACAAGATACAACTGTCAAATACCATCGACCAATCAAGGAAGAGAGAAACGGCAACAATCAAACATTCCGTACACCAAATACGATTGAACCCTCCAAAGGTAGTAGTAATAAATAGTAGCTACATGATAACGCATGAGGTCTTTAACTTTATTTTTTTTTGTTGCTCGATTAATCTGTATTACGCAACAGCAATATTCCACAGAACGATAAGTACTTTTGGCGTGAAGATATGTAATAATAATTAATAGTAATAGTAATAATATATAATAAATATATGGATAAATATAATGCATTCAATCAATGACAGTAAAACCACTGGCAAACTAAGCAAGTGACAAAGAATATGCAGGCATGCCAACACATAGTGCGAAAGTACCTGGGCCATATAAGCCGGCTGGTTGCGCTGTGTCCTTTCTTCACACAATAAGAGTAACAATAATCAGTTATACACGACAACTTAAATGTTCATTGTTTTGTTTTATTTTTTTTTTTTAATCATCTATTATGTATTAGCAAAGATATGTTATTTTCGTTTTAAGCGTTATAAAAAAATCCTATTACACATTATTAATCGTCCTGGATTACTCTTGTGACTGTAAATAGATGGCGACACATGTAATAATACACAATAAGTAATGTGAATATCGCAGCAAATGAAAAATAAAAAAGAACAAGGAAACAAATTAACGGTTACACGTCAACAAACTGTCAAACTACTAAACTACTATCATTAGGTTGGATAATATATATGTAGTATATATATGGATAACATAATGCTATTAAATAAATTGCTAGATTGTACTTGCCTTTTTTTGGTTATGTATTTGTGTGTGTTTTTTTTTTTCGTAGTTTAAATCTTTGCAAGCATTTTTCATTGTTTAGATCTGATTGAAGGAATTCCCGCAAAGTGAGTAGAAATCTACATTTAGAGAGTTAAAATTTGATACGTAATAATATTGCCTTCCATTTTTTTTTTGTTTTCATTTTAACCTGTTATTGTTTAATATGTCCTAAACAGTGTTGTACACACTATTCAGAACACTGTATGAGACACCGATTTCTTGCGCTTGCGCACAAACCAAATCGTGTTAAAAAAATAACAAATTTTGTGTACCAAAAAGTGTGCAAAAATGTTGTTAACTTCTCTGATGCACTGTGGAAAAAATATTTTATGTAAATCTCTAATGCTAGTAATGCTAATATAGTAACAAATAGTGCACTAAATCCAAATACAAAAACGACTCCTTCTCATAAGCTCTAGTTTTCATTAGATACTTTAAAACACCTTACAGTTGTAATTCCGAAAGCATTCATCTATTTCGAGCGACGCGGCGTGCATTATTTCGGTTATATGCCAGTAGATTTATGTTTGAAGAAAGTTTGAGGGTTTTATTACAGTAATGGGAATCAAATTAGAACCGGGCGACTTAGAAAGACGAGTAGCTATGGGGAGGCGAATTCATCTAGCGGAATTAAAAAGTATAACCTATTAACAAATTTATAGGTGCTGTCGGAGAGGGTTTAGAAATTTTTAGGGATGGATCGTAGGGTGAGGGTGGTACAGAGGCTTTTTTTGTTGTTTATAATGGGAATATTGAAATGTATATTCAAAAGTTTAAATTAGGAGATCATTGCAATAATTGTCAGGCAGAATTAGTTTCAGTAAACCAGGTGGTACGTTATATTAGGCGCGAGTGGGAATAACTAATAGTTTCTGTGTATTAGTGACATTTGATTAATTAAGATTGTTAACGGTTAGGGGCGCAAAAACGTATTCGTCTATTTCGCAGACACGGCGTGCGTTATTTCGGGTATATTACCGTTTGAGAGAACTTAAATTTCGTAGGGACGCGAATAAAATAGAGTTTGTGGGTTTAATTACGACAAGGGGAATTAGATTAAAAGCAGGTGATTTTAAAAAGGCGAGTATATATAAGAAGCCGAATTCATCCCACGGAATTAAGAAGTATCACTTATTAACAAATTTATAGGCACTTTTGGAGAGGGTTTATTTTTTTTTTGCGGATGGATCGAAGGGTGAGGGTGATACAGGAGCGGCTTTTGTTTGTTTATAATAGTGATATTGAAATATGTAATCAAAAGTTTAAATTAGGGGGTCATTGCAATAATTTTCAGGCAGAAATAGTTGCAATAAATCAGGCAGTACGTTATATTAGACGCGGGGGAATAACTAATAGTTTATCTGTATTAGAGGCATTTGATTAATTAAGATTTTTAACGATTAAGGTCGCAAAAGCGTATTCATCTATTTCGGCAGACGCGGCGTGCATTACTTCGGTTATATTACCAGTAGATTTACGTTTGAGAGAACTTAAATTTCGTAGGGACGCGAATAAATTAGAGTTTGAGGGTTTAATTACAGCCACGGGAATTAGATTAGAACTGGATGATTTTAGAAAGACGAGTAGATATAGGGGGGCGAATTCATCTCGCGGAATTAAAAAGTATTACTTTTAGGCACTTTTGGAGAGGGTTTAGATATTTTTACGGATGGGTCGAAGGGTGAGGGTGGTACAGGGGCAGCTTTTGTTGTTTATAATAGGAATATTGAAATAATTTTCAGGCAGAATTGTAATAAATCAGGCAGCGTATTAGGCGCGATTTGTTATTAGATACTTGGGATATGTTATGCGAGGGTGGTATAAAACTTTTTTGGACTAGGGCTCACGTGAGTACAATCGGTAATGAGAGGGAGACTCAATTAGCGAAAAAGGCGGTATCTAGGAGGGATAGCGCGATAATTAGGTATGGGTTGGCAGGATAGATGTTTTTTTTTTTAAATGCGGGGTGCACAAGGAAATTTATCGTTAAGAGAAGAATGAATGACAATAAATAGGACATATTTGGAGTGGCAAAAATAGGTTTCTAAGTACTAAGAGCTTTTCCTTTTATATCTCTTGCCTCAAGAAAATATGAAAAAAAAATTCTCATTTAAAACGAAAAATCATTCGTTGAAAATATCACTTGATCAGAGCAAATTTGTTGCATAACTTTTATTTTGTATATAAATATTTTTTTTGTTGGAAAGATTCTATATTTTTTTTTTTCAAAAACAAAACAAAAACTTTTAATCATATTGCTTTTAAAAATATATATAATAATTATTTCAGTAAAATAAATAAATTTCGACATATTTTTAATTTTGAAACTTTTTTGACATTTTTACAAATAAGGCCAAGAACAAACGATATCTGTCATGTTACGTATCAAATTGAAGCTTTTACTCTGTAGATTTCAAATCCGGAAATAACTTTTCCATAAATTAGTTTTTTTAATTAATTAAACAAGGAAAAATGGCTGCAAAAAAAGTCCTCGCGAGTCGAAGATATGCATAACAGGTGACTAACATTAACTAAAAATAAAAACATGCCTTCTTGAGTACACTTCGTATATTTTCATTACAAAAAAAAATTATATAGAGAAAGATTATTCAACCCTTACACTTACAATTATTACAAAAAAAAATTATCAGCTAATCGTCGTCTATAAGATCCTTTAGATTTACGAAAAATCATTACCATTATTGGATTTCATTATCGATTTCAGTTCTGACGATGTCTTCAACACTTACAAACTATTCTCTCGTGGCCTAATTTCAATTCTTAAATAATAATAATAATAACAATATTCTACTAATTAACGTAGTAATATCACGATTAATACAATTATATTTTTTATTGCAATAAATGTAATTTTCTCAGGCTCCTTCTAACATGTCCATAAAAAAAATATCGTCCTAATTCGTGTACAAAAATATACTTTCGTGTTTTTGAAATTATGTTGTATTATACAGCTTGATTCATAATAGGGGTAAAAGACGTTCATATCGCACCAAAAAATGTTATTTATATAAACATATTTCAAAAACAGTGGTATTTCAATTCACTGCGAACGATTACATGTTTCGACTGGTAAGGGTCATCTTCATCATCTGATTTTTTGAATAAAATACAAATTTGAACGGTTTATGAACTTATTTTCCAATTGATTTCTACAAATGCAATAATTGTATTTAAGTTTTGTTTGAAATTCTGGATCTTAGTGCAGAAAGTTGAGCTTCTTTTATTTTAACATATCGTTTTATGTATACATGCAATTTTGTTCAGAAATTAATAAGAATGTTATTCAAACTTTTATGCTAATGACGCAGAAATCAAATTCTAAGCTTTTTAAACGTTATAATATTAAGCAGAAAATTATAAGTTAAATAATTCAAACCTGATTTATAATAATAATTAATAAACTAGGAAAAATATTTTTTGTTTGAAAATTTCGTGGTGAAATGATAATGAATCGTTCTAATCACACAAAAAAAATCGCATATTTTTATGTTCGTTTAACAATTAGATGCCATACATTACGATTAGTAGTTAAATTATACTATTTTTCATTTCCGGGGAAGCCTGTATATACAGTGCAACCCAATTGAAATGGAAACACCAGTGCAGACTCTCATATTTTACATTAAAGTGGAACCATTTTTTTTAACGCATAATGGGTCAAAAAGTCTACTTTTACACTAAATTTAGAAAGTTTATCTAAAATTTCAATACGTAAAAATGATTATTTTTCGAATCAGAATATAGCAAAATGTTATATTGGCAAATCTGCTTGTTAAAAACCTGATTATGCCGTTGGATTAGAAAGTTCCTAAAGTGATTTTAACTAAAATTTCTACCAAATACGTTAATCAATAAGAAAGTTATGGGAGAATCATCACAAATGCTTTTTTACAACATCTAATGACTACCGTAGAATTAACCTTAATTTAAAAAAAAAAATAAAAAATTTAATTGTTCTAATTATTCAAATGTCGCCATAATTATTTCAGTAAAATGTGGTTAGTTATTTAAGTTTCATTTAATTGACATTTATTAGTGGTTACAGTAATTCAATAGATAAATGTTGTTTTCTCTAACAGTTTGTGATATTTACTAATAAGTTAAATTTTAATTTTTTTTTTATAAATTTTCATCTATCTAGTCAAATGAAAATTTATGAAATAATGCATAACAAAGTTATATAAATGATTACCTCGTAATTCATTCATTGATAAATCTATGTGATTAACAATTTAATTTTAGTTAAAACCAATTTTAGGATTCATTTTAATAAAAAGATAGTTAATAACATATTACTATTTTCTGATTCGAAGAATAATCATAGTATGCCTTGAATTTTAGATGAACTTCTGCAATTTTATATAAAAGCAAGACTTTTTCATACACTATGCGTTCAAAAAATAGTTCATTTTAATGTAAAATGCAGATCCTACAACAGTGCTTCCCTTCAAACAGGTATCACTGTATATATAGTTACAACATCGAAATAAAACTACATACCGTATTTTTCGGACTATAAGATTTTTCATTTTTCTATGTAAAAAAAGCGCGTCTTATAATCCGGAAAATACGGTAGTTAAAATTAAAGTCGTTTTTAGTATCTGTAAATCCGCTACCACAAAGAATTTCAAACAAAATTTGAATTACATAAAGATAAAAAACCTCCACACTTAACACAATTATATTATTATTGATATTATTAGAAAAATTAGGTCACATGGTCAAGAATTGAAGCTTTAAAATTTAAAATTATATTATTGCGTAATTATCATAGATAATCTTTCTAGTTACATCTTTTGAAACTTGTATTTTTTTATAATAATCTTTAATTTATTGAAATTAAATGATGTAAATAATACAAAAAATGATTCTTTCATAACATTTTTTTTTGTTTTAAATGACTTTCCGAACGAATATCAAAGTTTTTACACCCTATTTTAAATCAACCTGTATTTCGAAACGAAAAACCGATTAAAAAATGAAACTTAAGATTAAATTAAGCAACAATTATAGCATCTTTTTTTTTATATGAGTGATTTATTATCGTTTATTAATCGGTTTTTGTATGACATAAAAAATCTGATGGCTAACCGAATTGATTCATAAATACAGTATAAATGGTTTTTTTTTTTTTAATGATCCTATCAGTCCGGTTAACCGATTCATTTGATGAAATCGGTTAACCAACGGTTAAAAATATGCGAGTTGCAAATACCACTGGAATGTGCCGAAATGGAAAACGATAAAATCGGTGTAAAAAGGATAACGGGTAGCAGAATAACGTGAGATGACGTTTAATAGACGTGAATATCACGTCATTTCGACGTCCGTTTACAGGTCATTTTAACGTCATTCTGTTATTTTGGTAATTACACCCTAATTTTTACTATTCAATTGAAATCGGCAAATAATCCAGGATAAAATAACGTTCTAATTATCGTTTTATGAATGTAGCATCCAAAAAGAAATGTTTGAATTTATGTTTTTAATATTAATCGAGAAGTATAGGATCTAGTATAGAATTTGACGAAAATAAAAGATTAACCGATTTCAACAAATCAAAAATTCTCATAAATTTTACTACTAATAGCTTAAAAAAGAAAACTTAAACAACTACATAATAATTACGGTTTTTTTTTTTAAACAGATACTCAGTCATTTTATTAATTGATTAATTATTAATTAATTAAAGGAATAAAAGTAGTTTTAGTATTATTATTTACGCACTGGTCACTAAAATTATATCAATCTATAGATTACTCTAAAAACGCGAGATGTATAACAATAATTATTTTTGTTTTCTTTCAATTACTTGCAATAAACTTAAGCTAAGTAAAGTCTTCGATCTCGTACAATTCACAGGATTACACAGTCCTTTCTGTCACGTATCTTTTTTTTTTTTTTGTATTTATCGATCGTATTGTTTAACGACAGTTCGTACACACGATTCGAAGAATATAGTCAGGGGGATGTGTGTTTGTATGGAGGGGGGGAGCAGACGGTCTTACGACCTCTAACGTAATCACATACCTGGCGGCATCCCTAGAGGCGGCGGCCTCATCAGATGGCCCCCGATGATGGGGTGACCAGGCAGCATGGCAGGTCGCATCGGCGAGATCAGGGACATCGTTGATACGGGAGTGCCTGCCAGACTAGCCATGCTGGCCATGCTGATGGGAGGACCGGCCGCCCTCATGGGGAACCGTTGCATGAGGGCGGCGTGATTGAGCGCCTCCTGGTGTCTGGCGACCGCGTGCGCCGCCGATACGGCCACCGCCACTTGCTGTAAGTAGAAATAATAATCTATAGCGACAGATATTGAGATAGGTGTGGCTGTTTTAAACAGAAAATTGCTTGAAATATGGTTAATGTTGCCATAAAAATGAGGTATTTTGACAATGACATAAACATTTGATCATTAAACGTAAAACTGTAAACTTCTCCTAAACCCCTCACCACAAACTGCACTAAACTGGACGTACGTTTCGATAGCAAAGTTATCATCATCAGCAAAAACACTGAACTGGTCTCTCTCAGAACACTGAACTCAGTTCAGTGTTTCTGCTGATGATGATAGCTTTGCTATCGAAACGTACGTCCAGTTTAGTGCAGTTTGTGGTGAGGGGTCCTTAGGAGAAGTTTGCAGTATTACCAGCGCCACAGTTTGGAGTATTTTTGTTATTAAACGTAAAAGCGAGATATTTTGACATTGACGTAAAAATAACAGAATTTTCAACATTGTAAAATAATTAAAAACTTGATGCTAATATAAAAAAAAATGCCAAATCTGTACATACTTTGAGAAAAAAATTGTATAGACATAAAAATGACAGATATTTTGACATCCACGTAAAATTGACAAAAGTTTGATACTTGCATTAAAATAACAAAAATTTTTTGAAATACTAACATAAAACTGACAGATTCTTTTTTTTGACGCAAGCCTAAAAGTGACAGTTGTCACAAAAATGATGAAAATTTCACATTGACGTAAAAATGACAGAATTTTCAACATTGTAAAATAATGAAAAACTAGATACTAATATAAAAAAATGGCAAATCTGTACATACTTTGAGAAAAAAATTATATAGACATAAAAATGACAGATATTTTGACACCCACGTAAAATTGACAAAAATTTGATACTAGTATTAAAATAACAAAAACTTTTTGAAACATTGATATAAAACTGACAGATTTTTTTGACGTAAAAAGAGCAGAACTTTCAACATTGGCACAAAATGGCAATTATTTTTATGGTGTAAAAGAAAAATAATAAAAAAAAAATGGCGTAAAAATTAGTTGAATAAGAAACGTGAAAATTACATCCTTTTAATGTAAAATAATTAAAAACTTGATACTAATTAATGTAAAAAAATGGCAAATCTATACATACTTTGAGAAAAAAATTATATAGACATAAAAATTACATATATTTTGACATCCACGTTAAATTGACAAAAATTTGATACTAGCATTAAAAAAATTAACAAAAATTTTTTGACACAAGTCTAAAAGTGACAGTTGTCACAAAAATGGTAAAAACTTCACATTGACGTAAAAATAACAGAACTTTCAACATTGGTACAAAAATGGCAATTATTTTTATAGCGTAAAAGTAACATAAAAAAAAAAATGGCGTAAAAAAAAGAAAGTTGAATAAGAAACGTGAAAATTACATGCTTTTAATGTAAAATAATTAAAAACTTGATACTAATGTAAAAAAATGGCAAATCTCTACATACTTTGAGAAAAAAATAATATAAACATAAAAATGACAGATATTTTGACATACACGTAAAATTGACAAAAATTCTGATACCAGCATTAAAATAACAAAAACTTTTCGAAAGATTGACATAAAACTGACAGATTTTTTTTGACGCAAGCCTAAAAGCGACAGTTGTCAAAAAAACGATAAAAATTTCACATTGACTTAAAAATAACAGAACTTTCAACATTGGTACAAAATGGCAATTATTTTTATAGCGTAAAAGTAACATAATAAAAAAAATGGCGTAAAAAGAAGAAAGTTGAATAAGAAATGTGAAAATTACGTGCTTTTAATGTAAAATAATTAAAAACTTGATACTAATGTAAAAAAATGGCAAATCTGTACATACTTTGAGAAAAAAATAATATAAACATAAAAATGACAGATATTTTCACATCCACGTAAAATTGACAAAAAATTGATACTAGCATTAAACTAACAAAAAAAATTTGAAACATTGACATAAAACTGACAGATTTTTTTTTGACGCAAGCCTAAAAGTGAGTTGTCACAAACATGATGGAAATTTCGCATTGATGTAAAAATAACAGAACTTTCAGCATTGGCAAAAATGGCAATTATTTTGATAGCATAAAAATGACAATAAAAAAAAATTGGCGTAAAAAAAGAAAGTTGAATACGAAACGGTACGGTTAGTTTTCAAATGCTTTTGACGTAAAATAATTAAAAACTTGATACTAATGTAAAAAATGGCATATCTGCACATACTTTGAGAAAAATTTAATAGAGACATAAAAGTGACAAGATTCCTTGATGTAGACGTAAAAATAGATATTTCAACAAGAAAGCAAAGTTAAGACATTTTAGCACGAACTAAAAATAGTTCATGTTTTGACAATAACATATGAATAAAAAAAAATTAATACTAACATAAAAATAACAATTTTTTGTTGACGCATATAATAAAGAACTAAGAAAAATTTGAAATTCAAACGTAAAATGAATAAATAAGAGTTAGAGATACTGATAATTATATGTAAAAATCACAGAAATATTGATGTCAGTGTTATATTGACAAAAATTTTGATATTGACATAAAAATGATAGATACTTTGACGTAAGCACATTTCTACAAGGATGTAAAATGGTGGAAATTTTGATATTAGCTTTAAAATGACAAAAATCTTATATTGGCGTAAAAATGACAAACTTAAATATTAGACGTGAAAATAACAGAAATATGACCATTGAAAAATTATAAAAATTGATATTACCGTTAAACTAATACTTTTACAAGTAGATAAAACTGACGAAATGTTTAAACTAGCGTTAAAACGAGAGAAACTATGTGATATAAAAGTCACAGATTCAATGACATATGCTTAAAAATGCTAACGATACAAAAATGATAGAAATTTAGAACGTTATCCTGAACTTAAAAAAATATAAATAGTTTAACAGAAATTTAAATGCGGAAAATAAAAACATTTGCTATTTCTCGCTTGGTTTTCTGTTTACCATATAATAAAGAAAAAAATGTATAATAAAACGATGTTTCATTTTATTAATTAAACCATCTCACAGTTACATTTACCTCAATTGCAAAAGTGTAAAAGACAACATGAAATGTATTATAAACATTTTTTCTGTTTCTAATGTAAAATTAACATATTTTATCAATAAAAAAAGCGTAATACTGACATTATAAAATGGCCGATATTTTTGCATTGTGGCGTAAATAAAGAAGATCAAAATTTGAAATTTATAACTTGATATAAATGGCAAATAAATATTTTGACAAAAATTTAACATTGACAAATATTTCGATAACAGCGTAAAGATGAAATAACAAAAATCAAAAATAGTACATGCTGTGAAAGTGATATATGAATGACAAAACTTTTGACAATTTTGACGTAAAAAAATTTTAATTTTTTTTTAAATTGACGCATTTACTTACAAAAAGCAAACAAAAACTTGAATTTTAGAACTTAAATTAATAAATTCAAAATTTCATATTGATATTTAGATGTAAAAATGACAAAAATTTTGATATTAACATAAAAATTATACAAATATTGATGCCACCGCTAAAATAACAAAAGTGCCGGCATTGACATAAAAATGACAGATGTTTTAACATTAGCGAAAGAAAAAATACAACCGTTTTGAGATTTAAATCGAAACACTCGCGTTGTGGTAAAATTAAAAGGAAAAATTAATAATACCTGACAACTGTCAAAAAAGTTAGAGAAATCTAACAACTATTTTGACGAGAAATCACTTTATGACCATGGAAATTTTGATACCAAATTAAAAATAAAGGAAATGCTAAAAGTATTGACAAAAAATTTGACATATTCGTCGAGATAAAGATACTTTGACAGTGACGTAAAACTAACAGGGATTTTGACATTTAGATACCTAAAAGGAATTGAAACTTTCACAGATGCATTTATGATCATATAAAAATTATACAAATTTTGATATTGACGTAAAAAAGACTGATATATTAATTTCAATTTATATGCATTACACCAATTGTATATGGAGTTTATATTATATTGACTTGTAAGAGGAGACTGACATCAGTAAGAGATTTTTAAATCATCAGCATAAGCGAAAGCAGGGCACGAAAGAGATGCAAGCAGATCGTTAATGAAAATTACAAATAGTAGTGGTCCCAAATTTGAACCCTGCGGAACTCCAGAATAGTGATAAAAATTATGGGACTTACCATTCAAATAGGACACTTGGCATTTATTATTGAGTTTCCTTTTGTTCTTACTGGAATGTGAACAGTAAGAACAAAAGAAAACTCAATAATAAATGCCAAGTGTCAAAAAGAAATCTAATAATTATTTTGACAAAAAATGACATTATAGCAATTGAAATTTAGGTATCGAATTTAAAATAATAGTTAATGTTATGATCATTGACAAAAATGTTGACATGGATGGTCATAATAACAGATACTTTGACAGTGACGTAAAAATGACAGAGTTTTGACATTTAAATACCTAAAAGCAATTCAAAGTTTCACATTGACGTAAAAACAGCAGAAAATTAAAATATATGTTGACAAAAAGAAACAAAATAGATTAAATTATAAAAACAGACAAACATTTTGATTCCAACGAGAAAACCACAAAGATGTCATATGAAAAAACTGTCATAAACGAACTCACCTCAGCACTTGAGGTCGTGGGGGTCCTACTGCCTTCTGGTGTCTTTACCGGTATGCATTTTGCATATTTTGGCTGCCTGGCGCGGATTTCCTCCAAAGATATGTCCTCGGACGGGTGAATTATCTTACTGGCTGCGCCCGTAGTCGCTATAGT
This sequence comes from Protaetia brevitarsis, assembly GCA_004143645.1. Classification (NCBI taxonomy): domain Eukaryota; kingdom Metazoa; phylum Arthropoda; class Insecta; order Coleoptera; family Scarabaeidae; genus Protaetia; species Protaetia brevitarsis. Next base: position 2,346,506 of record RXPK01000063.1, read on the forward strand.
CTGCACTTTCGAACTATCGCCGCTACTACTGGCGCTGCTACTGCTCGCATTGTTCGTGGTGGGCGGAGCGCTGATCGTGGCCCCTGAATTTCATCCAAATTTAAAGTTTTCCCGCCAAAAAAATTCAGAGAAAAAAGTAATAACCAACCTGAAGAAATAGGTTTAAAATCTGCTCCTACAACAGGCGCCCCTGGCGATGATGTAGGTACGGCGCTAGGGAAAAGAGGTTTTGCCGCTCCGCTCTGTGCTTGCATCATCGTCATGGGTGGTGGCATCATGGGCATACTAGAGAGTAGCATCTGTTGAAACGGCACATTTTATGAGGGGTGCATGGAGACTTACCCGGGATGCATGAACGGAGGCCCCATGGGACCCATTTGCATCATATGGCCCATCGTTAATCCTGGAGGCATTCCCATAGGTGGGGGCATCATTCCAGGTACCATGCCAGGGACTGGAACGCCGGGTGCACTGCCTAGTAAGCCTTCGGGTTTGGGGCTTTTCATTGCTGGCTCATCGTCTTCATCATCGGAGTCACCTCTGGTGCCTACTTTTTGACGTTCGTGTTCTTTTAAATCACTCGAGGGAATACCTGTGAACAATTTTCCATTCTAAAGCAATATAAAATCACAAGTAGAGATAAAGTTAAAAACTGAGGTAATAGGAATAGATTCTACACTCTAAAAAATGATGGTAAATTTACCTCACTGGTATGTGAAAAAACATATGAAACATAAGGTAAAATTACACCAAAAGAGGGTAAACATCAGATTACACAAATTAGGTGTAATTTTGCCTGATAAACCGACTTTGATGGAAAAATACTTCAATAAATGAAGTAATTTTCCCCCACTTGGGAAATTTGCTTAGGAGCAAGAAAAATAACACATTTCGTGGAATATTACCCCTTATGTTGGTAAAAATACAATATGTACAATACAAGGGACATGAAATTCTGATTATATATATTATATATATGCATCTGTTATTTGATTAGGACACAAAATGTTTTTTTTTAACATTGCATTACATTGTGTCGCTTGATCAAAAATTAAACCCGTTACGAGAATGCATTACATAGCTGTCGACTATACAACGCGCAAGCGTTTGAGGTACGCAGTTTGAATACAAGTGCGGCATCTACACTGATGGCTTCAACGCATAAATGTAAATGGTATGTTTTTCATTTTGTCTTGTAAATAAAGATTGAGGTAAGTTCATTATTAATTATGTATTGAGATGATTACCATATACTTAGCTATGACAGCACACATAAATAATAGACATACACCTGGGTATGGATATCTAATGTGATATACTGGGAACTTAACCTCAATAGCATTTGGCGGTATTGTTGCTACAAGATATGATACATTTATTTAAAGTTTTTCAACGTGCAAGTGACACGCAGGAAACTACCGTATCAAACTTTTCAATTTAAATCGTTTTGAAGGAGTCAATTCTTTTTTTTTTTTTCATTAAACATTTGGAAATATAAAACGACTAGTGTCTTGCCGTTATTGAAGGCTATGTTTTCGTTGTTAAGTGATGATACAAGTAAAGTAAGGAAGAGACTATTTTGGTTTTACTCTAGGATTTAATGACAAAAGTAAAGTAGGTATTAAGCACTTATACATGCAAATGTGCAAGACCGCAGGACGGCAAATTTGAGTTCAATAGTTAATCACAACATTATTTATGTATATACTAGTATTGCGGGAATCGCCAGATATCAAAAACCGGTTAATCGATTTTTAGTAAAAATCGGTTTTTAAAATTCAGTTTTTAAAACCGATTTTCAAAACCAGTTTCAAACTAAAAACAATACGTATTACTTTTTTAAAAGTGCTATGTATTTTAAATTCGAAAAACCTATTTAAGACACAATAATCTGCTTTTAAAAACCGGTTTTGATTTTGAAAACCGGTTTTACCGATTACAATTTTTAAAGACGATTAATCACTGCATCCAAACCCCGGTTTCACATAAAGAGGCTTCGATTCGCAGCACTATTATCTACATACAATATATTTTTAAATGCTAAATTTATTAAAAATTTTCAGGATAAATCTAAACTTGAAGAAATTGAGGTTGATAATATGATTGGAAGAAGGTATTAATAAAAATATATTTATTTCATATGCTTTTTACATTTATTTTTCTTTTCTAGGAAATGTGAAGTCGCATTCTTTAATGGTAGAAAGACAGTTATTAGACCCAACAGATTCATTTCGTTCTGCATTACAACAAATGATAGCGGCATATTTTAATTTTCATTTGCAGTACACAAAAGAGGCTTCTACACATTAGAAGTTCTGCAGAGGTATTTTTTTTAAATATACCCCTGAACAGGGCAACAAAAATAAAAAAGCTGCAAATCCAAACTCAAATTTTAATGTATTTTGTTAGTCAAAATTTATTTTATGGTTACATGCAACTAGATCTTTGTATTATGAATACAAGGAATTCTTAGTACCTATTGGCTTTTCTTATCGACCTTTCTCCCACAATGTTTACTCTTTAAAACATTGCTTACTGAATTTAAAAATTTATTGAAATTATTGTAAACTCTCTGTAATCCAACTAATTAATATATCTTTTAGAAATTATTAAAATTAAATCTAATATTATAAATGGTATATTTTGAATATTTAAGTGGAGAATCTGCATTAAGTTCTAAATGACATAAACATGTTATTAGATAACTGAAACTTAATATTTCTGGATGATAAAACAACCTAATAATCAATTATTTCTAATTTCTTTGTTGTTACCTTAATCTATACATTAAAAAAAATGTGGTAAAATTACCCCAAAAATAGAGGGCAACTGGGCTACCGCTTATTTTTGGGGTAAATTTACATCTATAGGGAATTTTTCACATACTGGTGGAATATTCCTTGAAGGTGTGGTAAATCTACCTGAAATTATTCCATTCCATTAGGGAATATTACTTTAGAGGTGTAAATTTACCAGGGAAAATTACCACACTTTCAAGGAATATTCCACAAGTATGTGAAAAATCCCCTATAGGTGTAAAAGTACCCCAAAAATAAGCGGTAGCCCAGTTGCCATCTATTTTTGGGGTAATTTTACCACATTTTTTTTTAGGGTGTATAGAAAATGGATCCCAATAGTTGTATACAGACAACAGATATTAGTGGTCTTGATCAGTCACTCTTAATGTATAATAAAAACACAGTTAGTCCTAAGACTGCACTAAGAGGTGCTCCAAACAAACTTAAATATTTATCGATTAGATTTCCATCAATAGATTTATTTCGAGATATGAATAAATAAATTGATAGAAACAAAGTTGCTTCTAAAATTCTACCTACAGGTATTCCCACAAATACTTAAATATTTATCAATTAGATCTCAATTCACCAACAAAAAAATATATTATCAAATAATATCATTAAAATGATATGAATTAGAAAACTACATTTACCAAAATATAATATAAATATATAAATTTAAAAAGAACCAAAGTACTTACCCTCCATTCCATATATTTCTATTTCTATATTCGATCTGTTCGGCAATGAATTCGGCACCTTATCTATCGCCTCCTTGTGTACCTGCATACAGTGTATCGAAAGGCCAGGTCCTGTGTACAGTTTCTTGTGGCAAATGTGACACTTGAAATGTTTTGCCTTCTGATGTTGTATGAGTATTTTCTCGTCCTCGAATTCCCTATTGCAATACCTAAATCTGGTTAAGGAAAAGAAGGACTAAAAATAAATCGATCAACACGTTAAATATAGCATACTGCGGCAAAGTTTGCTAGAAAGAGGTGGAGAATTTTTCGTAGCAGTACGCATATATAAACGTTATGTATGTGTAATAGCGAAGGATACCAACACCATGGCTTCGATTGCTTCTTCTTTTTACGGCCCATCTTGCGCTAAACGATTAACTAACTAAACTATGTACAAGATCACAGACGTAATGCGGAACGTATTTGCGAGTGGTAAAGCGGTGGCGTTTCACCCGTTCTTTTTATTCTCACGAAAATCTGGGAATTTGCGATGTACGCAGCACTGTCATGGCGTTTTATCGACAAAACAGGACTGAGTCGGTAAAGCAGAGCGCTACTTCTAATTAAGGAGATAAATACGTTTTACAGAGGAAATTAAAAATTCAAATATAACGACCTAGTTTAAATAGCAAATTGAATCAATAAATTAGAAAGATAATTTATCTTAAAAATGAAAATTAGGTAGATAAGAAAATCATTAAGGCAGCATTAAATATCCATTTGATGAATGAAATTGATATATGTAATCAAAAATATACTACAATACACTCAATCCTTTTTATTTTCTATACATATAAATTGCTTTTACTACTATAACAATCATCTCTCAATAGTCCAGATCCTTAGATTCGTAAGGTACCTACGAATTGCACCTTTTGTATTTGAAAGCAACTTGGAAACCAAATACTAATACAGGCTTTCTTAATATTATTATGCCTTTATATTGACAAAGAAAAACGAACTAACAATAATTAAATCAGATATTACAAAAATACGGGTATTAAAATTACTATGACAAATAATTTATTTTCCACCAAAATTGAAAATAACATTACATGTATTTTTTTACGTAAACTTCAATTTTAATCTAAACTTCAGATTCATCAAAAACATCAAACGTCCACCCTTTGGATTCGTTTCGAACGACATTATCAATATTATCGTCATTATCTCCGGCTAATTTGGCATAAGATCCTTCTTTCGCCGTATTATCTCTTCCGTACAACGAAATCTTCTCCAAATATTTAATTTCACTGCGTCCTACATCCATCAAACCGCTCCAGAAATCACATTCTTTACGATAACTATCAATAAACGTAACTCCCATCAAATCTTCTTGCAAGTCCGTGTCGTATTTCGCAAGTTCTATTTCTATTTCGTTTGTAATTCCCGCCACTTTTTTCTTTAGGTCTTCTGACAGTTCGCGCAAATCCCTTTCGATTCTGTAAACTTCTTTGATCGTGTCGACTTTGTTTTGGGCATTTTCCGCGTATAAAACCCTGTAATCGTGTTCCATTCCGGGAAATATCGTCTTTTCCAATTCTATCCCCTGATTTAGTAGCTTCTCTTTGCAGTTATTATATCGGTAGATTATTTTCGAGAGCTCCAGTTCATCTGTGTCACGTTTCTGGGTGTTAATTTCTTCTAATAGTCTTCGCTTGAGTAAATCAGCGTTTATTTTCACTTCTTGTAATTTGCCGTGTAGTTTCAGCAATCGAAACATCGCACTGTCCTCAGTTTTCACGTCATTCGTGGTGTTTTCTTCGGCATTCAAGAGTAATTCCAACAGTAATCGATTGTTTTCGGTGGCCAACGACTCGTTTTCGGATTTCTTTTCGTTCAGATCTCCTTCTAACTTGCGGCAAAGTTGTGAATATTTCTCAATCGTCTTGGCTTGGGCCGCGGTTCGACTATGCTCCCTCTTCAGTTCCTCCTCGAGAAAATTGGCGTAATCTGTCAGGTCGTTCATAATCCTATTCCTCAAGAACTGATTCTCCTCCGATTTCATAACTAATTCTTCTTTTAACGCTTGCAGTTTGCGCAAGTGTTGTTCCACTAAAATTTTATCTAGCGTCACTGTTTCGTTGCTCTGTTGGGCCCCCATTTCTCCGGAATTTACGCCAACAGTTAATAAACATTACTCGTGAATAAGAAACGCGGCAATTTGTTCGATTATCTAAGTTTGAAGTAACAATTCCGTTATCTAATCAAAGCTAAATACAAACGTCACAGTTACTATTTTCTGCGGCAATAAATTTTTACATGAATTACGGTCGTTTGATATTATCACGGATTCGAATGACAAATTCGAGATTATAATTCATGATTTCGAATCACAGGACCGTGAAGTGTTTATTTTGACTCACACTGTAAGTATATTTGAAGTACGTTATTTTTTTTAAAATACTTTCGTTTTCACAAGAATGAAACATTGATACAATTATATATCAAATTTTACGAATAAAATTGTTTATATCTAAGCGCCATCTACTACTCTTGATCAGAATTTCCAAATTTAACCAACTAACAACAAATATTTTTCCTTTCTCAAAGCATATGTGGGTATTCATTCAACAAAAATGACTATAAAATATTAAGTAATTTCCATTCTTTAATAGTAGAATCAATTTCCCTTTCATCTGAACTTACCCATTTAAACTATAGATGTCGCAACACTATACAATATTTTTATTTATTTATAGAGTCGTAATTACGCACGTATTCAGGTGCCATTAAATAATTAAATACATTTAAAAAATATTCACTAATACTTCCGTGGTTTTCGAAAGCTTATTGCTATTATTTGTAAAAGAAAAACTTATTTTATACAAGCACTTAACGAATCGATGAACCCAACATTGAAAATTAGGTAGCACTGCATAAGTCAGTTTAACAACTACTATTTCATCATAAATATACAGTGGGTAATAATAATATTTCTCTTAATTTTCATCAATATTCATTCGTAGTGCTCTCAAACAAGTTCTAATGTGCTCATAATGCATTTGAAGTTATATGTGTACGTCAAATGCATATAAAAAGTTAGGTTAGATTGACAACCTGTCAGTTTAGTTTAACATATGTTTATTTTTTACTGGTAAGATGTTGTATTGACGATTTATCTTTCGATTGAGCATATATCCCTAAATATAATTGATTTTTACTGTTGCAATATGGCAAATAAACAAGCAATTTCAAAATAAATAAATGATAATGATGAAACGTATTAAAATCATTTTCTTTGATGCACAGTTGGTCCTAACGTAAAAGATTGTTCCGATATTAATTAAAAAAAAATCAATTTTTGAAAAACTGCAGAGAAAAACACTATATAGCAAAAATAAAATTTGCAGGTTAAACTGACAGCCCAGTAAACCAAATGCAAATTTCCCGCAATTATTTTTAGTAACTTCAACATTCAAGCATAAAATTACCTACGATTTTGTTTTAGATTAATAGTTATTTGAATATCTTTAAGTTGAAGTTACTGAATATAATTGCGGGAAATTTGAATTTGATTTACTGGGTTATTTTATGAAATGAATGTGAATATTTCAAAAACTATAAGAAATAGGTATACTAAATCAATCGATGTATTCTCTTGTGCTACATTCAATGCTTCACTGAAAAATACCACTTTCCATACGAAGAAAAAACAGAATACTCTAAAGATATCCATATTGGATATGAATTGCTGATCATCCCGTATAGGATATTGTAGTTATCTCTGTCGTAGTCAACGCCTATGACTATATACTTGCATCCACGTCAGTAGAATGTCTAATAGCTTAAATGAGATGTTTAACTTTATTGGAAAGAGTGCAAACGTCAAAATTTAGACAAAATTACAAATATCTGAAAAATGATTAGCTTTAGGAATAGGGAAGCATTAAATAAACGAATACAGCAAAACGAATTCCGTTCCGTTCATTAAAATACATTTTTTTTTCTTTCTTTTATTTTAAAGTGTAGTTTGTTGTTGTACAATATGTGCTAACAAGTCTTATACAATTTTATTCACTTTCACAATTCAATTTTTATTATTTTATTACGTGACTTATTTTTAAACTGTTTTTAATTCTGACCTGAAGATGTCCCTTATGGGATGAAACTGCTTTGTGAGAATTGGACCGTTTACTTTCATTTATCTTGCTGTAATTTACTCACACAGAGTCAAAAAACCATGGATTATAAGAAAAATTAATAAATAATTTTGTTGCAGTATTGCCAAATATCCCAGTAGCTACTAAAAAGGTGTTTTTGTAAATGGCAACACTGTATTTTTTTAACATAATTTGAGAGATCTCAATAGCCTAAAATAGTTTACTAACTGACAGGCTAATTTTCTTATTTGAAGAGGTAGGCTAGTACTTCTTAAAGCAATATTGTAGAGAATTACTTAACTAAGAAAAAATAATAAATAATTTCATTATAGTGTTGCCAAATATCCCGGTAGCTACTAAACAAGTGTTTTTGTAAATGGAAACACTGTATTTTTTAACTTAATTTTAGAGATCTCGAAATTCCTAATAAAAAAGGTTACACATTTTTTTTGTTGAAATAGCAGTTTTAGAGCAATTAGTAAAAATAGGTTAAAATAGTTTTTTTTTTTTAAATCTGACAGGCCAACTTTCATATTCGAAGAGGTAGGCTTGTAGCTAGCAGACGCTAGCGCATATCAAAACTATGTTCCGGGGCACTATTTCCGATGTACCTATTTCGAGTATGAATCGGACGGCTTCGTTTATCTTCGCCGTATGCACTTATACGGTCGCTTTGGGGCACGCAACTTAGTGTCCCCAGTCAACATAAGACGCGTACCGTGCATGTGTGATTTCAAAGGCTTGAATTGACATTTATTATTCACGATGGAAGTTAATTGAGTGCAAATCTTTAAAAAAAACCGTTCTCGAACTTACAGTATTCAATAAAAATATATATGAAAAATATGAGTGGATGTGCGGATGTTCACTAACAAATAAACTATTTTGTTTTATCTGCTTAATTTTTAAGAAAGATGTCAGTGCGTGGAATAAACAAGGGTTAAATGATTTAAAGCATATCGCAGAGAGGGCAAAGAAACACGAAAATTTCGTTTCTCACATGATGCATGCGTGGATATTAATGTTCTAGGCAAAGTGAATAGTTAGATAGTATACTTATTTGCGACATAAAATTAAGTACAACGAAGATGTGGAAAAAAAATCGTCATATTTTGCGTCGGTTAATTATGTGTATAAAAAACTGTCCTAAAATCTTATCCTATGTTGGACAGCGTAAAATTGAAAAGTGAACTTTCAGTAATTTATGAGCACGATGACATGTGTGACGTAGGTGTAGGTGGTGTTCTGCCACTTTTAGTGTTCATAACAGACAACAACCTAAAAAAAGTTTTGACGGAAACATACAAACTGTTGGATATTATTTGTACAACCCCCATGTCGACAGCAGAATGTGAACGATGTTTTTCCACCCTCAAACGCATTAAAACAGTCATAGATGTCTTTTCCAGTATGGAAAATAGGAGAATGGATTTTATGTACATACAAAAAATAGGCAAGTTCTTATTTTGTGCCCACCCTCTTTCATAACTCACGAGCCGCCACTGCTCACTCCGTTGGACTTTTTCCTGTGGAATTTTTTTAAAACAAAAGTATACGTGGTCGCTCGTAATTCTATCGATGAACTGAAACAATCAATTCGGCAATAAATTAATGGCATTACACCTCAAATGTTGGAAAATGTTAGTAATAATATGCTTACATGAGTTCATTGTTGTAGGTTATAAGGAGAGGGCACCAGTTTGAACATTTATTTAATAAATAGAAAATTATTGATTTGTTTATAAGAGTTATTTTTTTATTGTTATTTTAAAATAACATAGTTTCTTTTAGCATAAAAAGTTGTATTGTTATTAAATAATTGACTTTTTCTTTTAATTTCCAAGGTCTGCTATTTTTATGTTAGCTTTTTTTTTTTATTTCCTGTCGATTATTTAGTTGCTTGTGCTGATTGTTCTAAAACAGCTACCCCAACAAAAAGAAAATGTATATTTTCTATTGAGAATTTTGAAATATCTAAAATTATGTTAAAAAAATACATGTTGCCATTTACAAAAACACCTTTTCAGTAACTACCGGGATATTTGGCAACACTGCAGTGAAATTATTTATTAACTTTTCTGAGTTAAGTAATTCGCCATTATTTCGGGATATTTGGCAACACTGCAGTGAAATTATTTATTAATTTTTCTGAGTTAAGTAATTCGCCATTATTTCTTCAAATAAGAAAGTAAGCCTATGTTAGACAAATGTAGCAGAAATGTGAATTTTGAAGATGATTGTTAAATAAAGGCTTTTTCGAGAAAATATCAAAAAACCAAAAAATCGGGAGGGTAAACTCATCTAACCCTTAGTTCCTTTTTAACCAAAACTCTGCTGTCGCGTTTTCTAGGGATACCTAACTCAAATATCAAATATGAATGCTCTCGAATATTTCTTTCTTGTGATAGAAAAAAAAAGAGTTGTATAAAAGAAATTTTGGGGTGGCTGTAACCCCTGTATATATTTTGGGAAAAAATCCAAAAACACTTAAATTTTATTTTTTCAATGAATTAGAACAGAAAAATATGAATTTCTAATTTACGTGGTGGGGGGATTGTTCTTAATTCAACCCCTTACAACCCCTATCATGCACCACTGACCTCCTTAGTAAACCAAAATGTCGGAATTGTCAAGGAGAACATATTCATTTTTAGTTCAGATCGATAACTCTTCTAATTCCAAAGATATCGCAAAATATGTGTTTTATCGGTGTAACTTTAAGGGGCTGTGACTCTCCCTACAAGTGAATATCAGCAGCAAAATTTTATATATAAATTTTAATTATTGTAAGTAAAGCAAGAATGTTAAATATAATAAAACAATACTATATCAACTACATCTTAATTTCTCGATTGCTGAGTGATTAAAAAATATACCTATATATAAATTCCTTTTATTCAATCATATAATAAATAACACCTCTGTTGCAGAAGCAGTCCTACTTATCAGTTCCCCTCATGTTAGTAAATCACGTCTGCTTTCCTTCAACACTGCGGAATTCACAAACAGGAGAACAGCACAAATAAAATATTATAAACGTATGCCCCCATTTATTTACCACAAAAACACCTTCATAGAATATGGTTACTACTACTAGGTTATTTTGTGGTTATTTTCAATAATAGTTCAGTAAAACCGGTTTTTTTTTGCTGCCGTTTCGATGATAACATCCATATTAGATAGAGTAAATATTTGTTTTATATAGGCGTATCTGAACTACACTAAACACAGCGTAGACATAACTCGGCTGAGACTGCTTCTATATCAGGCGCTTAGAAATGCGAGGAGGTTAACTACAGCTGACGGAGCGCAGGTCATCCGATTATATTTATGCATATATGAAACTCTGCTGCGCGCGTAAATTTTATACACCGCTTTTAACTGATATTCTCCCGATACTGGGAGGCGCAAATATTCCTTTAATATTCGAAAAAAATCCGGATTTTCCCAATTTTATTATTCCAAGATTTTCCGTTTGTTTGTTTCTTAATTATATATAACCTGTCCTTTATTATTTTATTGTAATCGTAACGTATATTATTAATTATTATTACGCTAAATGCTTTTACAGGTGAATTTTCTAACAAACCTTAGGTCTTATCGTTCCTTTTTTCAGCATTACCGAATTGTAATTAATATAATAAGGGAAGGAGGAAAAAAAACCAGTTTTAAATGTTATAAATACGACTTTTTTTTTTTTTAATCCATTCTACCCAATGCGCCGTCGCAATTGCGCAATGCGAACAACCGGTTCGAAACGTTTTAACGCGTTGAAACTTTTGAAAGCGCTGTACTTCTAGCCTCTGACTGGGCCCGGTCGGGCGCCTATGTCGAAACTTGTGACGCCATCGCTCTCGCCGGCGATTGGTTGACCTTCCAATAACCTAGACCTAGAGCGAGGCTAACCTGGCATATCCCCGAGATCTAGTCGGTCTGTCCAACCGTTTTAACATTCGCGACAACGCGGCCGTACTCGTGTTTCGTTCTTGTGTGCGATAGATTTTTCGCCCGTGTGTATTCATTCCGTACGCGGAAACGGGTAATTGTAAAATAGCGAACGTTAAATAAGTGGAGTGTCGATCTAAAAAGCGTGAAAAAGACTCGTCCTCCCCCGCGATTTGACAGCTGGCGACCGGCATGCGCAGAACGACCTAGTCCGGATCTAGTGTGCGTTTTGACGTCGCGAAAGGGCGGCCATCTTGTTTTATTCGTGTCAAAATGAGTGAAACCGCCGTGGATAAGATGAATAATAAGAGCGGCAGCGTGCTAGACGCGGGTAATAAGATACAAATGGGACATTTCCTACCGCCATCTGTCTCTATCAATATGAAAGACGAAAATTCGGACTCGAACATCGACGAGCGTTCGCGAAAAGGACAATTCGGTTGGTTCACCTTGGGTAACGTCCACGTGCCGTACATCTTCAGGAACGATGAGCAATACTGCTCGGTGCGTATGGTAGAAGTATCAGCTCTGAATAGTTTCTTGCGTTTCCTTAATAAAGACATTTATAATTGCACGAATATAAGGAGTTACTACGTAACTCCGGCCGAGGCTAGTTTATTGAATCAAATCAACTTCCTCCATTGCGATTCGCAGTACGGTCGCGATCAATTCACCGTTAAAGACTTGGTGGTGAAAGTGAGCGACGCGGAGGAATTCTATCAATTTCTCGGTGCTTGCTATTCGAAACTACTCAACGGTAAGACGGAAGGAGACAGCCGATTGGGTTTCGTCATCATAAACAAGGAATCTGTCGTACCGTACACCATCTCCAAAGGCCAGAAGTACGTGCCGCTCTTTTATTTCGAAGGAGAGATCGATCAGTTAAAGCTCAAGAGTTACAAGCTCGAAGGTTGGGATCTGTGCTATCTGAAATTCTGCTGCAAAATCCAAGGGATTCGGAACCAACTGTTCGCGCACGATACGTGTTCTGTGATCAATCTAGATGACATTAAGATATATTTCCCGCCAGAGACGACGTTCGAAGAGTATTGGCCGACGAAAACGGTCGACGTACAAATGCTGTTGAGCAATAAAAGCCAAACGCCCATGGGAGAGTGGACTAAGCAGCCGACAACGCCCCCTATCTACGCCCCACCCCCGCAACCGAATCCCAGACCGCCCGCACAGATTATCTACAAATATAATTCGCCCTACGCGGCGCCCGGAACGCAACATAGAGCAACGGGCATGAGGACTTACCCTGCGGCAGCCCCGACCCCTGCCGGGCAGACTACCATGTACAATTATATGAATTTGGCGTGAGAATGCGACTGCTGGGATTGTAGGAGGTTCAAAGACTGTAAATTTGAGAATTGACGAGTTTCCAAGCAGAAACACCTTGTATAATATCTCGCATCTCAGTGGTACAAAAACATTCCTTTCTTCATCTTGTTATTTTAATACTTTTCTTAAAAAAAAAAAAAAACTACCATCTGCTGGTCTACAGATGATTCATTTTATTTCTTCGATTCAACGTTGACATATGTCAAAAATGACGTCTCATGAATTAGGTTATAAAATCAACATTCGTATTATTTATCAGACTTTTCACATTCTTCATCATCCGGTATTACAATCTCAATATCTGATAACGATAATAAAAGGGCACCATATGTACATATTTTATGCATACAAAACTGTAAATATCAAACATTATCAAAAATCACGTATAAACGATGGAAACACACTTTGTTAAATTTGTGTAAAATAAAAGTAAATTCATAGCTGTTGTGTCTATTATATTATTTAATAGGGTTTAATAAGCATAATATTTGATATTGCAAATGAATATCGTGTAATATTATCTCGTTTTTGTTTCTTTTTTTTTTTTGATATAATCCATTCGACTGAAGTTGGCAGAAATGTTTTTAACACATGTCATCCACGGAGGCAAAAATAAAATGTATAAAAATCTATTGTGATGTTTTTTGCGCACCCTGTCTATACAAATGTGTCGAATAATTTACGGTAAGTAGATTTTTTGATATACATTTTCAAGTTATATGTACTGACACTGTTCTCTTTTAGGTTCGATAATTACTAATGGAAGATTGGAGATGCAGGAGATATTTGAGTAAAAAGGCCCAGAGAAGTATGAATATTACATAAAAATATAACCCCAAAATTGACATACTTATTCCTGCGCCTGAGTAATCAAGAAAGTACTATTAAAGCAACCCAGACTAATATGATTTAAAAGCTATTGCGAAAACAATCCTCATATAGATAAATTAATACTCAATAATATAACTAGAACTTCATGACGGAGTTTAATCGTTATATTATTATTATAACTTGCGAGAGAAACGCTCTGTATAGTTCTTAATTAGTATCAACTGTGATTCCATAAATATGACTGAATTAACGCAATGTTAATTTAATAAATAGATTCTTCATATTATTATAATAAAATTAATTATTTCTTTCGATAATTAACAGCAATTATCACGTGGTCTATCATAACGCCATCTACAGTGACAGGGTGACGGCATAACCTATTTTATGTATGCGAGTGAACAATTACAAATCTTTCATAAATCTAAATAGTTATTGCCTGCTGCTAGATTCAGTTCTTAGTGAGACTTCCACTTTTTAAATTAATGTAACAACATGAAATTCAAGCCATTTTTTGTTTTGTTTTTGTATTTAAAACAACGAAGATGGACATACTACAAGAGGTAAACAGGCATCTGAACTTGGCCCTAATTTAAAAAAAAAAATCTTTGTTTTACTATAGGAAACCTAATATTGATTGTATTTTTCTGTAATTTAAAATGATCTTATTACGTTCAGAAATTTCGTATGTTACAATAAATGTTTTTAACATAATGTGGTGGTGGCGCCATCTATTCGACGTTATATGCACCAAAATAATTTGCTAACTGTATGATTTGTCATTATATTCATATAAAATGTGTTTAATAATTTTCAAAGAAGTTAATAATTGATAAATGTAAAAAAGTTACTTTGAGAGTTTATAAAATATTCACAACTTTATTTTTAATAATCCAAAGGTTGCATTGATAATTATAATATAATATTGAAGCAGCCCTTCAATGACAGATGTCGCTAAAGGCATATGTTCAAAATTGCTATTCAAAAACAATTCTTTACGTCAACTTTATTTTTTATCGACATAACGAATTAAATTTATTAGATTGTAATGAGTTGTAAATTGGTGCTATTAGTGAATCACCTATTTATCTCTTGATAAAATAATAACTGTGTATAATCAATGTAAAACGATTGGAAGGTTATTAAAAGTAAGTATCTACATAATCTACATATCTATAATGAGTAATTATAACTGCTTATAATTGCACATACAAATAAGTTCTAGAAGATTCGTTATTTTTTACCTTGCTGACTTACTACAGAAGTATGTAGGTATATATGTATATATTTTTAATCGATATACGATTAAAAATGGATTAACATTTAGCCTGTCATTCTGGATTTGAATGATAATGATGTATGTATATTTAATTATATTCGACTTTTTAAATGTAATCTTCTAAAAATTCCTAGATGATATTTGAAATATTTTTTTTTATTGAATATAGATAATCTGACACACAAATGATATATAGTTATAGTAGTGTGTATTGCAAGAGTAAAGTACATAAGTGTCAAAGAAATTTTAACTGCTCCAGAAAAAGAAACCAAAAAGTTTCGAATACCGAGCTATATTTGTATTATAATAATTACCTAAATAGAATCTGTAAATGCAGGATTTGTGGTTTTAGAAAATAAGTTTATACCACAGATTTCTTTTTATTAAATTTTTATGAAGATACTAAAAGTGGCGGGAAATTTGAAATTGATTTAACGAGACGCTATTTTAAATGCCTTTGTCTCTATCTCTGTAGATAGTAATTTAAAATTTATTGTCTAATACGATATTTTAACTTATCATGCCTTCACTGGTTTTGTTCCTATATCTCTGTTTTGCATGACTTTATATTTATAAAAAAAAAATTACTATATATTTTGTAAATTATGTTTTAGAAAATATTG
Organism: Protaetia brevitarsis; assembly: GCA_004143645.1. NCBI lineage: Eukaryota > Metazoa > Arthropoda > Insecta > Coleoptera > Scarabaeidae > Protaetia > Protaetia brevitarsis. The sequence goes on from RXPK01000063.1 coordinate 2,362,172, forward strand.
GAAAGAAACAAGTTGCCATGGTATGTTTATGATTTATTAATAACATGATGTATAAAAAAGATTAACAAACTTTTCAATTACCTATCGTAACAGTTATATCTGAAACAGAAATATTTTTTTTATTTATCTGTATTGTTATTTACTACCATTTTCAATGTCACCAAACTTACTTAAATAACGACAAATAATGAAAGGATCGGTTCTATAATTCTCCAACAAGTCCCTCTGAATATTACGCAGGCGATTGGCAATGTTTGTCTGTTCCTCTAGCGTGATTTTCAGCAAATTGTTCTTGTTGTTCCAATAATAGGGAATTTTTCCGCTTTCGATGTATTGGATGTAGTTTTCAAGCATCTGAGGTAAAAAAAAAGGATTGCATTTTGCGTTTTTTAACGATATTTTCCGAGTATATGCGTATTAAGGGGCCAGCGATGACACTACTTACTTTGAAAAAGACATTTGTCATCGTGCCACGCCAATAAAGATCTCCATGGGTATCATCCACTAACAGGAACACCGTTTTCAAGTAATAACTAGCAATGGAAACGTGATCCAGCTGATTTCGTAACATCTATATGCGTTTCATCATCATTTATACGTCGGGTGTATACTTTTTAAATCTACTGACCTTCATCAATCTCAACACGGGCTTGAAATAGTGTTTGTCATGCATAAGACGCCTCTCCTGTTCCTGGAAGGACAATCTCCAGTAACGCTCGGGTGGATTTTGGTTTTTGGGCATTTTGGGCACAATGAAGAAGGTTTGCTGCGGCAAAAACAAATAATAATAATAATAATCAGGAAAGTCCGCTGTTCTCTATCGAAAAGTACAGACCACTGAAGGCACAGGGTTGAGTCTGTAACCACCACTGGGCCAGTCTTGGGCCGAAAACACGAAGCAAGGAACCAAATCCATGCTGATGGAGAATTCTGTACAGTCTAGGTGCACAGTTACAGCCGGACCTGAAGTACTAATCCAGCTCTGAAAAGTTTCAATTTTATAATATATAACTCAGTAACATTAGAAGCAGTTGCGGTTTCTGTATAGGAGCATATGAGCACGTGAACCCCCTAAACAAATCCTCGATTACAAACTAATAAAATCTATTACTCGATGTTAATATATTCGTGAAATATAACGCAGCGAAACGAATAAACGACGCGACGTTCCTTTCTATGCACATTTATGTACATCGCGAGCAAGCGACCGACGACGGAGCACGTGCGCCGAGTAGGCGGGACTACGTTGATTTTATCCAATACCTAGCCGCATAAAGGACGTAGCGGAGGTGGGGAGGGATACGACAGATTCCGTATGAACAGTGCACAAATTGAGTGTGCTCCTGTGCTCGCTTTCGTTGCGTTCTCGGGTCACGTTAACAAATCGATCGACATCAACGTTCAGATATCGTGTTTTACGGATAAACTATATTATATATGTTTTATTTATGAATGACTCACCGTTCACAGGTCGTAACTACCATAAAAACTAATACTGTTTGTTGGTGACAGTTTTATAATAAAACCAAGGGTGCGTAATTATTTTAGTTTATTAACATCCTGCTGTAGTATTTTATTAAAAAAAAAGCAATTATCTGAATAAATTTCTTAATTTAATTTTATTTTCATTTGAAAGTTGTTTTGATATTTTAGGATAACGGCGTATTTCTTTATACTTTAAGTTTTAACAGAATTTCCGTGATTATATATAACATTATATTATTTATTTCACTATTGCTATATTTTTCCATATTGGACGGATTTGTTTTCAGGTTTTTTGTTTGTTTTCTGGCTCTCTGCTTCGTACGTGCGAGCGAGAGAGCCAGTGTGATATAGATATCGGGGTGGCTCACATGTGTTGTTTTCTTTTGCTTGGAATTTAAAAATTTTAATATATTAATCTATTAATTTGTTACTGATATTAAGCCAGTGCTCAATGTTTAATCACACTCGTGCAGTTTAGATGAGTAATTAATACAGGTCTGTATTAAATTTAATTTTACATTTTAGTTTTAGAGTTTTAGGTATAAAAAGATTTTCAAAGAATTGTAGATGATAAAAGTTGATATAATTAACACAATAATCAGGGTTGTAACAATTTAAATACTTAGTGTTAATTCATAAATATCTTAAATTTAACTTTGTAAAAAAAAGGAAATTAGACAATGTATTTGTTAAAAAAAAACTATCTATTTTATTTAAAACACTGATTTAAATTTTCGTTCGAGGTACTTCATCTACAGCAATACGTTTATTAAACCCGCGCACATAAAATCACAAACTAAAACTCGTAAATCTTTAACTGTTCCCAAAAAACGTACATTTCCCTCAAAGATATATATATAATCACATTATCCTTATACCATTAAGCTGTCGGGTCTACATTTATTTTTCGAACACAAATTGCTTCCATTTCTTCCTATCTTTTGCTAGGATTGTTGCTTCTTGCCATGTTTTTCCCCTAGCTCGTAGTATTCTTCCAATTGCGTCATTCCAGGTCTGCTTCGGTCTTCCTCTTTTTCTTTTGACTTGTATTCTTGCTTTGTACACTTTCTGCACTTGTCTTGTCATTCGTTGTATATGTCCCCACCAACTCAGTTGTCTTTCTTCAATAAATTCCAAAACTGGTTGTATCCCTAATTCTGCCCGTATTCGTATGTTTCTAATTCTATCTTTCTGGGTTACGCCTACCACTCGTCTCAAATATTTCATTTCGGCAGCTTGTATTTTACTTTTTTGTTTGTAAGGGCCCAAGACTCACATCCATAAGTTAAAACTGACCGATATATTGTGTTAAAAATCTTTATTTTTGTTTGCTTAGAAATTTCTTTTTTATTTATAAATTTTTGGTTCATTGCGTAGTATAACTTGATTGTTTTGTCAATTCTCTCATTTATTTCTGCTTCTTGTTTTCCTGTTTCTTCCAACGTTACTCCTAGATATTTAAATTCCTTAACTTGCTCTATTTTAGTATTATTTATTTCAATTTTAGTTTTAACGTTATGGTTTCCGATCACCAATATTTTAGTTTTTTTCTGTGTTTATTGTCATACCCTCCTCTTCCATGTTTTTTTTCCATATATTCAAATTTTCTTGTAGTTGTTTTTCACTATCGACCATTATTACTACATCGTCTGCAAAGATTCCGTTAGCTATTTCAATTCTCTGTAAATTCTTATGCCCCACAAACACTTTATTGACTTTTTGTTCGCATGTTTTTATGATGGTATCCATATGTATATTGAATAACGTTGGACTTAGTCCACCTCCTTGTCTTAGTCCCATGCCAGTCTTGAACCCTACCGATTTCATGTTGTTTTTGATCACATAATTTATGTTAGTGTCGTATAAGTTTTTTATAATTCTTATTAGTTTGTTGTGTACACCCTTTTCTTTTAATCCTGACCATACTTTTGTTCTCGCAACTGTAATCAAATGCTTTCTCTAGATCAATGAAAGCTAAGTAGAGGTTTTTGTTTCGTTGATGTTGTTTTTCTATGAGTTGTTTCAATGTAAAAATGTGATCTTGGGTACTCCTTCCAACTCTAAATCCACTTTCCCTCAAAGATACAAATAATAATGTTTTTTTTAGAAAAACAAAAATAAATTGGCAACAGTGCAGCCGCATTTAAAAACTACGCCGCATCGTTAAATCCCTCTGCAAAAAGCCGACAAAGCAAAGCCGCCACTAATGCGCTTTGGTGCAGCCGACAAACAAAAAAGAATATATATAGTACGTAAAAAAGATAATGAAATGCACACAAAACAAACAAAGTAGTATTGTAAGTAAACACTAAACAATATATAAATAAGAACAGTTCCACTGTGCAATATTTTGAAAGACAATTTTAATTCGTTTAAGATATGAACAAAAAATTCAAATGAAAAGTATGGGCAGACCAAAACCAGAACTTAATTTGACGCAAACTACAAAGGGCAAATTTAGAGACTTTACATGAAAATTTAAGAAGGACATGTACGAAAAAAATAGGCTACTTTACTCTCCTGCTTCTTTCAGCAAGGAGGGTTAAATAAAAATAATGTATTGATAATTAATTATTTTTGTTACTTTATTAATCTATTTGATAAGGAATTGATGTAAGTATGATAGAAATACTTACGGCTACATTTCTTCCGAGTTAATAACTCACCTTAAATATTCTGCATTGACTCCTGATGATAAATTTGCCATCCACTTGAAAGTTATTTGCGGCTCTTGTGACCAAACTTATCATCCACTCATGAACCTTATTGGCGCAGAGGTGGTTGTCTTTATCCACAAATTTCCTTCTAAAGTCTTCGCTGAATTGAAGGAAAAATAGAATTCTTTAGATATTGTTACACGCACACTAAAAAATTTGGATATTTTTTTCCTGGTAAAAATCACTTCTTTTTTTGATAATTTTTCCGCATTAAATAGGCGAAATGTACAGAAATTTAAGGAAAATTTCGAAATGTTAAAAGCATTGGAATATCCCAATAGCTTAAGCAACTATAGACCTATTAGTATACTGCCAACATTCACTAAGATATATGAGAGCATCATAAAAGACAAACTAGTTAATTATTTTACCAAATTTTACTTATTTTCAAGCAGTCAACATGGTTTCTTGCCAAACCGTTCTATTAATAACAGCGCTTTTCATTTATATTCGACGAATTTTGCACTTAATCGATGCTAATACACCTGCTATTTCTATGTTTATTGATTTGACGAATGCCTTCGGTAATGTCGATCACAATTTACTGCTCCACAAGTTGGAAAGATATGGTATCATTGGGGTGTCCCTTCAATGGTTCCAAAGTCACCTGTCCGAACGTAAACAGAGGGTAGTTATTGATGAATTTCAATCCAATTTAGGTGTAGTAACGAAAGGCATTCCCCAGGGTTCTGTTCTGGGGCCTATTCTTTTTCTAATCTTTATTAACGACCTTCCATATTATTTAAAAACGATCACGTGATATTATATGCAGATGATATTACCTTCACTCTGGTGTCAAATAATATTTACGACCTTTTCCGCGATTGCAACATAGTCTACAATCGTTTGTGTCAATGGCTATCCCAAAATGGTTTAATTATAAACACTGATAAGACAAGATGCATTTTGTTCCAGAAACACAAACATCAGTTCCAAAGTTTCAACTTACACAATAAAGTAGTTCCGTTTGTTCAAAACTGTAAACTACTGGGAATGACCATTAAAGAGAACCTCCATTGGGGGTCTCATATTGATAATCTCTGTGGAGAATGGGCTCCAGTGTGTTTCGCTCTTATTAATCTTAAAAGATCATGTAGCTTAGAAGTACTCAAAATTTATTATTACTCTAACTTTTACTCCAAGATGACCTTTGGGATTATTCATTGGGGTTGTGGCGTCAGCAACTATCGAATATTTTTATTACAGAAAAGGACTTTAAGAATTGTCTCCCATGGCGTCAATCTTGCAAAGAGATATTTCAGTCCCATAAGATGTTAACCTTTTATGATGCTTACATTCTTGATGTAGTCTGTTTCGTACATAAGTATAAGCAGGAATTTTGTGCTGATAGACCACGCGATAGTGATTTAGTATGCTCACTGCTTTGTTTATTGTTTATTTTATTCTTTATTATTATTTTTTGGTTCCTTTGACGTTATTTTCTTATGTGCTTTTGTGCCAATATCTCAAATAAAGATTATTATTATTATTATTATTATTGGAAATGTATTTTACTTTGTGAGATAGATAAGTTTTATTGCATGATTTATATCTGTTAGATGAGAGAGCATTATTCATATGTAAGTACTAGATTACCTTATTTTATAATGACAATGAAATTAATAATATTACTTGTTAAGTACACTTAAACTCTAAAATGAGTAATTTTAAAACAAAAACCCGTCTTTTTTCTATAATTATCAAAATTCCCCCTAAAAAGGGAATTTCCCACTCATGTATTAATACAATGGCAGATTTATTCTCGATTATTGAAGATTTGGCAAAGCTGCTAATTTTATGGGTATTATTGTCCTGAAAAGGAAATAGAGTTAAAATAAATGACGTTAGAGATTTTTTTTTTTTTAAAATAACGCAAAAATTTCATTTTCCTATTTTACCTCTAGCACTTTTCTTTGGCCTTACAGAGAAAAACTAAAGACACATTCTCCGGGCCACTTTTAATCTTCTATCTAATGGCGTGCTTGAAATTTTTATACCACGTTTCGATTCTTTCCGACAATCGTAAATTTTCTTATTTTTTACGGGCGCCATATTGTATTTTTACATCGTTAGAAAGAGTTATTTTTTCTGATTTCAACCATATGTAACATGTTGCCAAAAGTTTTTGATATTATGCTTCAATGGATGAAGAATCTAATTTAAGATTAAATATCACTTCAATTATCGCTGCAATAGTAACAGAAAGACATCGTATACCGACGAAGGGAAAAGATATGTTATACTTCATTTACTGTAACAGACGAGGTACGTCATCACTTGCAAATTCGGGCCATGCAATACCATATTATTAAAATAACCAACTAACATATAACTTATCCATGTTCAATTAAGGATACTATGTTGGTGCCTACTGCTTTTCAAATTGCATGCTTGTCACATCTTCCCAATGTATTCCCACCAATTTAGTTATAGCTGTCAACTGTCAAAGGGTTATATTCTGCATTTGCAGTAAAGTGTGGGAATTTGCGTTTATACTTGGTATATATTTATTTAAAATAAGTAGTTATTACAACTAAACCGTATCGAAACCATTGTGTAAACAATCGAAGGAGTTAATAGTTTCGTTAATCGTGTATTTCGACGCAGAACGCGAGAACAACTGGCCATTACTCCCGTTAACTTTCGTGCGAGGAGTATAAAATCCATATATTTTTAATGTCATATTCTTTACAGTATTTCGCTTTTAGAGAGTAACGAGTGTTCTAAACATTCATGTTGCAAACATAAGCAAAATTTCATCCATGAGTAAACAAGGAATTACATCCACTAACCCAAAACGAAAATGCATACGAAATAAATGTAAAAATTTATTATTATTATATTATTCTAGTCATTGTCAATGTGCTATTGGAAACACAATTTATGACAAGTACGAAAACAGTGAGTATATACAAATATTGTTTACAGAAGTGGTTCTTTCACATACATTTTTCAGACTAACATAACACATTAAACATTTTGGACAGTGTTCTTAAAGAAAAAGACTTTTGTATGGTTGAAACACATTGTTGTGGTAGATATTATTTGTTCTCAAAGAAAAGGAAGTTTGTTACAAAACGATGGATGAAATATGGCAGATCGGAGGATGCATACAATAGTATAAAGCGGATTGAATTAAATTAGTCTGGAAATTTGACGTACTTGGTGTACAACATATTGGAAACGAAATTCAGAAGTAGTAAATCAGAGAGACTGGTTTTGATAGAGAAGAAACTTGCATACTAATCGTTACTGTGAATACTTTAAGCGATAATGGTCCCGATTAAATTTATTGTACTCACTTGTGCTTTTTTGTTATTTTTTTCCACTGCTATCATGATTAACATACTTTAAATCCTGATTTTCAAAAAGAATCATCACTAATATTAACGGTAAATGTTATTTTTAAGAGTTTGTTTATTCACCTGTCAAAAGTGTTTGACAGTTAAATAACCTAACGGTTTGTTTACGCTTTGACGAACAGAAAATTTACAACACGGTCGTGACGTCATAGCAAACTGACTCACGTAGTACCTCGTCTGCTATAATAAATAAACTATATGTACTTCTTATTCATCGAACCAAAATATAACTATAGCGAGTACAGGACAACCATATCGTACCGTTTTTATAGATCTTGATGGAAATTTAGTCGAGTATAGATCATTTACCAAGCGAGCGTAATGTTTATGGTAACCGTATTTTAGAAGAAAGTCAAGGAAATATCTTACTAAAGGTGTGGTTTTGCAAAGTTTATGTAGATTTTGTATGTAGTAACAATAAATTAAGGTAACCATAAAAATAATATGAAGGAAACGATAAATCAATAGTTACAGTATTAAATGTTCAAATATGACGCCATTTTCATTAATGCACAATTGTGTACGCCTTCGGGCTGTTTGAACTGCTCTTTTGTATCTGTTCTTCTGGGAATTACGTTGACGACATTTTCGAGTCCATCTCGACTTCAATAGTATGTTGAAGATCGCCTTTATAATCTATATAAACGTTATTTTTAACTAACACACAAATCGATCGAAAATGAATCAGCATGTATACCGTATACCAATAACAACTCACACACTTTTGGTGCTGCCAATAAATGAATTCAATCGTTTCAAAAACTTCAACCCTCTCGAAAATTACTTTATTATAACTATAACACTATACAGGTTTTGTCGAATTGAGCTTACCTTAAAGCTTCAGGTTCATCGAACTCCACCCAAACAAACCCGGGCTCATTACTGTGATCCAGAATGGGCTCACCCTCAAGTGGAATACGCAGCAAAATATCAAGGTCGTATTCGTCAGGTGAGCCAACTTTAAGTTTATCGAATTGACTGCCCCCACGAAATACTCTATTGCTGTAATATCGTGCGAAAAGTGCGTCCTTCTTCATTTCCCTTAAAAATCTATCCAAACACTGAAGATATATAGAACGTTTAAATTAGAAATGAAATAAAATTTGTCTGTTTTCAAATTTTCGAATTAAGATTGAGGGCTTACTTGAAATAGCAACGGATATGTCGCTTTTTTTTTAATAGAAATACAAAATAGTTGCGATGATGATGCGGAAAGGGCTGGAGAAATACGAAGGCGAAGTGATAGGCGAATATCAAGGAGGTTTCAGACGTGGGAGATCGACAGTTGATCAAATCTTCAGGTTAAAGCAAATCCAACATGGCAGTTATGAACAAAACTTACGGCTTCATATGCTTTTATATCGACTTCAAATGATTCGATTTACAGAGAAAGAGTGTACGAAGCACTAGTAAGATTAAAAATCCAAAAAAAAGGTAATAAACCTGGTGAAAATGACATTTAAGAGACACAAGAAATAAAATTTTGATAGACAACCTCTTTAGAACAGAATTATATACATTTGTTTTGTCCTAACCTGATTCCGTAGTTTAGTTTTGTTACGTTTTCATATGTAGTTCCTTCAGTTCTAAGAAGTTAATAGTGAAGACATCTTTCCCTTTTTCGATTCTTTCTTTATTCTGTCAGACACCCTCTTCATTTTGTAATTTACGACCACTAGAGTTCCTTTGTACACCACACGCAATCACTTTTGTAACCCCACCAAGGGAAAATGGTCAGTGTAACAAGACGCGAAAAGTGCGTCCTTCTTCATTTCCCTTAAAAATCTATCCAAACACTAATGAAATAAAATATATATGAATAAAATTTCAAATGTTTTCAAATTTTCGAATTAAGATTGAGGGCTTACTTGAAATAGCAACGGATATGTCGCTTTTTTTTAAATAGAAATACAAAATAGTTGCGAGGATGGTGCGGAAAGGGCTAGAGAAATACGAAGGCGAAGTGGTAGGCGAATATCAAGGAGGTTTCAGACGTGGGAGATCGACAGTTGATCAAATCTTCAGGTTAAAGCAAATCCAACATAGCAGTTATGAACAAAACTTACGGCTGCATGTGCTTTTATATCGACTTCAATATTCGATTTAAGAGAAAGAGTGTACGAAGCACTAGTAAGATTAAAAATCCAAAAAAGGTAATAAACCTGGTAAAATGACATTTAAGAGACACAAGAAATAAAATTTTGATAGACAACCTCTTTAGAACAGAATTATATACATTTGTTTTGTCCTAACCCGATTCCGTAGTTTAGTTTTGTTACGTTTCCATATTTAGTTCCTTCAGTTCTAAGAAGTTAATAGTGAAGACATCTTTCCCTTTTTCGATTCTTTCTTTATTCTGTCAGACACCCTCTTCATTTTGTAATTTACGACCACTACAGTTCCTTTGTACACCACACGCAATCACTTTTGTAACCCCACCAAGGGAAAATAGTCAGTGTAACAAGGTACTACAAGTTCAAAACCATATTGTAATAGGCGGTTCTGTTCCAACAGTTCAAGTGACAATTCATTTGTAAATATCTTACTATGTAAATATATGAAATTACAAAAAAAGGGTTTTGTGTGTTTTGTTATTTAAACACATCAACGTAGAAGTGAAAAATCCAGCACCAACGCATTCACAAAATTCTACACGACCGCCATTTAGAGGAATTTTGTGTTGGAAAAGGCTCTTTCTCGATGAACCTATATTTAATTTAGTATTGGAAATGATAATGATAAGCGAAAGTAAGATCCAAACAACAGGTTCGATTTATGATATTACATACACAGACGACGTAGTCAAGGTAACGAGGTCCAAAAAAGAACTTGAGAAGGTTTTCAAAAAATTCGAAAAAGAAGCAAAATACTTTGGGCTGCATATAAACGATAAAAAAAACAAAATACGTGGAAATGAGAGCAGAGAGTAAATAAAAGGAAAACAAATACGCAAAACTCAAGCCGGAAGAAATGGAGTACAAATTTGAAAATGTTAACCAAAGTTCTTGAAGGGAAATAAAGCCGAATACATTGAGGGCAAAATATACATATATCGCGAGCAGTTAAAATTAGAGCTCACGAGATGATAATAAGACCATTTGTGATGTATGCCAGCGAAACATGGGTAATGACAAAAAAATATAAAATCTAAGTCCCTAAATTATGAACCCATATTTATTGGAATTACAAAAAATAAAATTAAGTAAAATTCACTCACGTTAGACACAATGCTGTTATTTCTTGCAGTTTCCGTTTTGGATGGGATTAAGTATTTCTTATGAATAGCGTGTAAAACTGGTTCAAACTGTCCAGGTTTTGTCACCGCCATAATAAAATCGATGCAGGTTATGTTCGGCAATCACGATTGTGTTTATAATACCTAACTGTACAGTATAAATTACTCAATGCTGCTATTTATATTAACCCACGCATGAATCTCATCGCGTAAGCATTATCTTATCGACAGAAACGAGAAAGAGCAATCGGTGCATTTATTGTTATATTAATTCAACTATAGCACTAACTAAGCATGATGTATATAGATTCTTCTGGTTAGAGAATTTTCTAGTAACATGATTGGTCGCCGTATACAATGTTGACATGAAATATTAACGATATGACCTTCAAAAAAACAATAAACGTATGTCACCTTTTAACAAGTGAATTTACGTGTAATGTATAAAACATAATATTGTCGGGGAATAACAGCGACAAAGTAGCGGCCAGCGCTACCAAAGGGAACTCCCCCCCCGCTTGGGTCCGCGAGCGAGGCGGCTGGTCGCATAGAGAATAGGCAGTAGCGTGCATACCATATATGTGAATGGATGCCTAGCTATATGTTTTAATATTGAGTTCCATTTTTTATATATACTACACCGCTATTTGAGTAATAAATACTCCTTATACGTTTCGCCTCTATATATACAGGACGTATCAAATAAAAAAGTAAATGTTGCTTGGGTGTTAACTACACGACATATAAAGCACAAACCCGCCGAAACCGGATTTCATCATTAAAGAATAAAAAAAAGTAAGCCAAAAATTCTTTAGTCCGGGCCTGATGCAAGGAAACGTCATGTTCAGAACCCGCTAAACGTGGTATTATGTATAAATACATTGCGCTCATTTAGTATTATTCTTAATGGTATGTCATAAGTTCATTTAACGTCATTCTGAATAAATAAAGGCCCTTGTAAAAATAGCAAAACTGAGGCATTTTAAATTTCTTTTTTTTATAAAAAAACATTCCTTTTTTGTTAAGAACATCCTACGTAAGTCTACAAAGTATTATTTTTAATATTCTGATGAGACGTTCGAGGGTCACCGGATATGCGACTTCAGTAGTTACAAAAAACGTAAATATTTTTCTTTTACTTTGTCGAATCGAGAGTTAGTTATTAATAAACGGTACCACATGAATCTGAGTTATTTCTTTTGGATTTATTTAATCATATAACGCAAAATGAATTGAATCGAATTACACAGAAATAAATGTAGATACAGAAAATTTGCAAACACGCCTTTTTACTATGATATCGCGCGAAAATGAATCTATACATTCCCGCGCTTTTGCCGATGCATCAAGCTTCGATTTTCTTTATATGAAATCATGATTGTCCTGAAAAGGATCGTTTTTTCGAGACGGGAAGAATTTAAATAAAATGTTCGAAGCGGCTTGCACTCCAAGCGGCGATCCACACAAAACAGCGGTAATGGCTGAATGATAGTGGTATGTGGGGGTATACTCGGGACAGCATTTAGGTTGAGCACAGGTGCGGCTCTAGCCCACGGCATTTATAAAATATTTTTTTCCGTTAATGCTTACAGATAGACCCCTGTGCATAAGACTTTTTGATTGTATATGATTACAGCTGCTACATATTATTATATTTACCTCTATATCTGATACACCCTGTATAATTAGTTTTCCTAACAATATGTATTTGTGCTTATAACGGTTGCTCGTTTAAAAACTACGTGGTTTTTTGTGGGTTTTTTTCACAAATCACGCATATGATAAAACGTAAGGAAAAGGGAAGTTGTACACTTGAGAAGTTCAACAGTGGCGTTTTTCTCTTTACTTATTGATACAACCCAAGACGCGTTTACTAGTTCAGAGTGTTTCTGGTCTTGAAAAAAATTGAAAATTATCGAAGACAAAGGTTTAAAATTGTAGGAGTATGAAGAACAGTATTATGATAGTGCAGCTAATATGAATGGTAGGTATACAGGGGGTAGCAGAGGTAACACCATGCTCTCTGGTAGTCAAATGGTAACAATACTTTTCCTTCTTTTTATCAATGACATCACCAGTTTAGAGATCAGCGAGCAATTATGTCTCTTCGCAGACGACACTATCCACTAAACAAGAGACGTATATGAAGCATAATAAAAAAATTCTTAGGCGTACAATTTGCAACATATATCTTGTGACATATATGAAACACTGTACACGAACACTGATCGCCTCGAAAACGGCTACTTTGTCGTGGTATCCCTAACTGCAGGTGGCACTTGGACTGTGGGATCACTCAGCTAGCGACGGCATCCACACTTTAACTTCACCAGCGGGCGCAGATATCATCACAATGATGGGGAATTCAAATATCCCACCACGTGGTTTAAAACAGCAATCTTGAAACATCCGATTGCTTATAGGCTCGGTAGGCTTTTTCTTTCGCTGGGGATTCTTTCTACGGATAGGGCCTTGAGTTAATCCACTCGGTATTTTTAATATATTCACGTTCCAACTGGCCTACAATGGCCGTACTCCTTGGCCACCCTTTTTTCGACGACCTTTTCCCACGTTCGTAACCCCTACTTGACGCTAGCTCGCGCCTGCGCGCGTAGCCGTCTCGGGGACTATTTCATTACTCCGCCGCATTAGCCAATCAGGAATAGTAAAACAATCACGGGGTGGCAGCAAAACTCAAATAATCATAGTTGTGGCAAGTTGTTACCTATTTAAGAAAATACATAAGTTTAATAGCGATCAGCATTGTTGTTACTTCTACTAACCATGTACTGTAGTTAGATACAGTACCAGTAGACATAATTAATACGTTACTTACCACAAATTTGTCAGGTACGCTGTGTAATAGCTGTTAATAAAAGCACTATTTACAGTAACAACTTGCATTCAGGAAACTGGGTTTAGTTGCAGGTATTAATTAACGAGAATAGTTCCAAGTAAAACTTTATCTATTGTAAATAATTTTTTATCAAGTAAACACTTTACTAAGCCCATTTTTCTCAGTGTAGTGTATCCCACACTATGTATTCCTTGCCTTTTGTACCTATATTTTTTAATTTAATCTTTACTTAGCTTTCTCCACAAAATTTGTAATTTTTCATGACAATAAATATTAGGTTAGGATATATGCCTACATATATTAGATCTACAATTTAAAAATAATATCCAATTTACAGGGTGTTGTTTCAAAACTTAGCAGTACATCAAAGCTACGTTTTTCTTAATGGAACACCTGTGTTTTATGGAATTTTTGTAGTGCACACTAAAAACTAGATCAATATTATTTGAGGTTCCCTATGGCTAATTTTTATAATTTATGAGATATTTCAATTTGTTTAAAAATGCGATGTTGTCGAAAAAAGTCTATATCTCGAAAAACGAATTAACTTTTAGAGAAGTGAAATGAAAACCATAAATAGCAGATCCTTTAGTTGATTGAATGCGACATTCGACGTTGTCCGGTAGTCTACAAGATATTCAAGCACCTAGGGCAAACTTTGTGAATTTTATTCGTGCGTAACTTTGTTATTTTGAATGGAACACCCAATACCATGTGATTCAAAATGATTGTCTTAAAAAAAATGTTTTCCGGAAAAAATTATCTATACTTATTACCAATTTAATGAGCGAAGTTAGCTACATACAAATTTCATACATTAAATGAATTTTCTTGACATTTAGCGACATTGGCGTTCGTGTTGTAGTATCTTTCGATTATTTATCTTTATATAATTTTTTTCAAACCGTTTATATTTACGTCTAATATCACCAACAATAGTATTTCTGAATACTGTAAGAAAATAAGGGAATTTATCTGTGGTAATAGCTCAACAAACAGGTAAAAAATCAATATTAACATTAAGTGAAATAGTTTATTACATTTTATAATTTACAAGGCTATCATACACTTCAGCGCAATGAGCTGTCAAAAGAAAGTTATATTTTCATCCCTATAAAGTTTCTATGTTACAGGAATTATTACCATTAGATCACGATAGGCGATTGGAATATTGTCATTGGTTTAATAACAATTTAAGGGACGATGCCTTGCTAAACAAATCATTTTTCGCGGATGTGTGGTGTTAACCACGTTATTAAAACACAAGGGTTAACTTTGTTAGTTCAATTTATTATACATCGGTCGGCAGACACGTGATGTTCGTTTTACCGCCCATGTATGACTGACCATTTTACAGGGTTGGCCACGAGGGCGCGCTTATATATTTGGCGCGAAAAGGAATAACATCACAGGATGAAGCCTGGTTTTATCTAACAGACTATATCAATTTACAACACTATTGTATCTGGTCTGCAGAAAATCCATACGAATTTCGAGAAACGCAATTGCATCCTGTAAAAGTTGGAGTTGGTTAGCCTATGTCCAGGCAACGAATAAATAGGGCCAATTTTCTTTAAGAGAAACTGTAACAGCCCAACGTTACCAACAGATGTTGGAATTGTTTATTGCAGAGTTACAAGAAAATGAGCTTGAAGCAGGTTATTTTCAGCACGATAATGCTCCAGCACATACCACTCCGACAAACCTGCCAATATCTTCAACAGTTTTTTGCTGACAGGTTCGTTAGAGACAAAGAGATGGCCACCAGATCGCCTGATCTAACGCCCAATTAGATTATTTCATGTTGCAGCTATCTGAAAATAGGATCTATAGAAACCGCATGCTACCATAGAAGAACTGAGAGATGCAGTTTTGTCACTTAATATTATACTAATTGTATGTTATAATTTAAAGTAATAAATAAATTTAGTTAAACACCAGTTAGTACTGAATTGTAAAATCATAATTTAGTAAAGTTAAGTTAATTACATTTCATTTTTACAAGTAGAAACACCAATCCATAGCCGTTTATATAATGCGAGTTCAAATATAGGTTACGTTTTCCTTATTTATGACAGATCCGTTTACTTTCTTATGTTCCAACACTGACTTAGTTCAAACCTTCATTACAAACACGCGGCATATACCTACACCCTGTTACTATCTATAGGACCGGAATTGACAATCATTTTGAATCTCTGTGTATATCTTTACGTTGATAAGTAGAAATTTTTATTGTCTTTAAATCAGTATTAGGAGTCCCTATACCTATCTCCAGTAGTTTATTAAGTTATTTGAGTTTCTTAGGTAGTCTAAGTAAATTGGCATTACCTTACCTTCATTATGTAATCTAGGTGGCTGGTGTTTTGACCTGTATGAAGTTCGGGAAAAAAATATCAAAAAATCGGAAGAGTAAACTCATCTAACCTTTTTTAGGCCCTTTTTTTAACCAAAAACTTTGCCGTCACGTCTTCTAAGCATACCTAACACAAACATCAACTATGAATTCTCTAGAATATTTCATTCTTGAGATAGAAAAGGAAAAAGAAGGGTTGTGTAAGGGACATTTTGGTGTGGTCGTAACCCCACGTATATTATAATATAGGAAAAAACCAAGAACAGATAAATTTTATTTTTTAATGTAGTTTTACATAAAAACAGAAAAATATAGATTACCAATTTACGTGGTGGTTATTTTAACTCCTTACAACCCCCATCATGCACCACTGATCTACTTATTAAATCAAAATGTCCGTATTGTCAATAAGAACATTTCTAGGTCCAAAGAGATATCATTGAAAATGTGTCTTAGGGGTGGAACCTTAGGGTCCTGTATCTCCCCTGCAAGCGAATATCAGCAGCTAAATAAAAAATACGGGTCGATTTTTTTTTTACTGCTCTACATGCCTGTAGAGGAGGAGACCAGTTGGATGAGGTTGCTTGTTAGTTTATTTCTTAGTTTTATTCATATAATTCAACAGTATTCAAAGTTTTACCATTCGCAAAACTAGAACGATTCATAAAATCGTGTTAAATTTCAAGCGAATCTTTTATTTAAATTGCTAAAGTAATAACACAGGATTACTAATAATCAATTGTATTTATTTATTGAATTAATTTAGTAATTATAAACGTCATTGCGCCCATTCTTTATAAGAAAGCTATTGTAATCTTATCCATTGAACACAATACTATACAGGTACAGCATTGTGGGAGTTAATGATAAAAAAAAAACATACTTAGAACCATAAAGAATATATTAGTTAATCTCAAGTCAGTAATACAAATATATATACATAAAATATGTAATTTTATAAAACACGCCCAATAACACACAATAAGCGTCGAATCGCCATCAATAAAGGTAAAAAAAAGAAACATCACAGCTCGATATCTGCAACATAAACATACAAAGAAATTATTAATACCGGTAGATAAGATGTTTAACATTTAATCTCACAAATTGTGAGTAATATATAACAAGTTGGACATACCCAAATATTGAAATATAACCTTTGGATCAGTCTTATATTTAGCCAGCAAATCTTTCTGTATAGCCCTTAGACGATACTTAATGTTATCTCTTTGTATTTGCGTTATATTGAGCAAATTGTTCTTCTTGTTCCAGAAGTAGGGGATCTTTCCATCTTCGATGTACTTGATGTAGTTATCTAACATCTGTAAGACCACCGATCAATGAAAATCATTGACATACCACGATGTTTTTGATAAAACAATTTAATATTACGTGGATTAAAATTTATTTCTACTTTTTTTTTTACCTACCTTAAAAAATACTTCAGTATTTGTCTCTCTCCAGTAAGCAGCACCGTTTTTCTCATTCTCCCATAGGAAGACAGTCTTAATATAATAGCTGGCGATAGCTTTGTGATTCTGCACATCACGCAATCTCTGAAAATGTTTTATTCATCATCAATTTTTGATTCCGATTTTCGTCAGACGATCTATTATTACCAACCTTAAGTAATTTCAATGTGGGCTTCAAGCGTTCTTTCCCATTTATCAACTCCCTTTCTTGCTCTTGGAATGACAATCTCCAATAGCGTTCTGCGGGATTTTGGTTCTGAGGACTTTTTGGTACGATGAAAAATGTGCTCTGAAGTGTCAGAAAAATAATTTAGACAGTTTTTTTCTTGTTTTTTAGGTGAATAACAATAACAAACCCTATTCGTAACCGGATTTGCTTTATAACCACCAGTAGGCCAGCTGTCAGCAGTAAATTCGATGCAAGGAACCAGATCTACATCAATGGAGAATTCTACGCATTTTAGGTGGAGGGTTACAGCAGGGCCTGAATTGGTTATCCTTCCCTAGAAGAAAATTATACTCTCCTGTATCCTACATGAATTGTCAAATTTAGGATCTTCAGAGAAACTGTCAAAAAAGCTTTCGATATTTAATATTATTTAATAAAACCTTTCGAGTTTAAAGAATTTTTTGTCCACGGTGTTTCATTAATGCCCGGTAACATAAAGCGTGTGTAACCAAATGATTAGTTAATCATTTGTTAGCACTAACAAATTGTTAAGTAAAAGTTGAGTAACATAAACTTAACCATTTGTTAAATGTCGAGTAATTAGTTAACAACTGATTAATGGCTGTTGTAAACTAGTTAACTGTAAATTTACTAAAATTGATAGTTCAGTTTGGTTCCGATAGAGAGCCAACTTGAAAGTTTGACGTTTTCACCTAGAAATTCAGTAATTGAGTTTTTGCTTCTGGCTTATGTCAAGTTTGTTATAAAGATATAACAAAACGGATATATGGAATGATTAATCATCGTCCTCCAATGAAGAACTATTCGATATACTAGAATACATATATGATAACGTCATAGACCACGACTATTCAGAGAAGAATCATGAAAATATAAGAAAAAAAGGCAAATAAAATAATGATTTGTTTGTGTTGATTGTTCTTTTTCATAAAGTTGTATAATGTAAATAACTGCTCTTTTCATCCTTTACCCAGTAGTACTATGACAATTAAATTCAGATGTAAATTCTGCTCATTACTTCGTTTTTTTTTTTTTTTTTTTTTAATAGATACTCCATCGGTTTTTTTTATTTTTCAACAACTCCTTAATATTTTCAATGATCGCTAACAATGTGTGTTTCTCTTGTACCGTAAAATTTCTGGCTCTTCTCACGGCATCCTGCATTTCCCTACTCATTATGATGCATAGTGTCAAATTTAGTGATAATATTATCAGAAATCAAATGTTGAAATTACACTACCTAGCCTCCATAATTATAAAAATGTAATGTAATAATCACTAAACGTATATATTTAAACTTACTGCTGCTATCTTATTCCAAATTATTGATCAGTGATCAAATTAAATCAAAAATAAAAATTCTGTCAAAATGTCAAATAGATTTTCCGTCTAAGTTCACATGTTCCGCCATCTATTGATGCAATCATGCACGGCAACTTTCGTTGGACATTCGGCACATTTCGTGCTTTGGTAAATCTTAACAAATGTGTAACTACCGGAATAGCGGTGGTTAAGTTAACAACTGATTTAACAAATGATTATCTCCTAACAAACCTTTATGTTACTGATTTTTGCTGTTATCCATTGATTAACTTTGACAAATGGGTAACTATTGTTTATGTTACCGGGCATAAGAAAAGAAAACAGTCAAAGTTTATTTTATATCAGATATAAAACAAAAGGGTATAATATTTTTGACATTTGACGTGTTTGACAGTTTCTTAGAAAAATTCTTAGTATAAAATCGCGCCACTTGGAAAGGTTTCCAAATTGTGAATAACGAATGGATATTCTGTATCTTCTTCATAATTCTAAGCAGAACAATGGAAAATATCTGCAGCAAATGAGTTTATTTATGGTGTATGTTAATATACACTAAAAACATAAAACATAACAAAACTTATTCTATTGTACGCTATGTTAAAAACTAAATGCGTATAGAGGGGGCATTTTAGGTAACCAAATATTTTACTTTAAGGTTTATTACTTCATGGTGCTAATAAAATAGTAGTTGTTGCGTCATTCTTACTTGTTAAGTCACTCTAAAGTTAGTTCGTGCATATAGTGAATATAGTTTGTTTTGAATAAGTTTAGTTTAAGAGTTTATTGTATCATTTTAAATTATGTAGTGTTAAGATTTTTTTTTAATTTATTCCATTCATTCAGTTGTCTATTGTTCGCTTGTGCTGATTTAATGCGTATTCTATTGAATATTGTCGTTGTACTGTTATACGTCTGCGTTGTACGATTTTGAGAGAGGGATTTTTGTAAGAAAAACAATTGAAGGATGTTGTTAAGGACTTCCTTGTTCGACTATTGACGTGAGTAGACGTATTTTTAAATCTTTGTTGCCATTTTGTAATTCATTTTGAATTTGAAAGTTTTATTTTAACTTTTCTGTTTTAATTTAGTCAATCAAGGAATTTTTAGTGTAATAATTGTTAATATATTAAAGTGCGCACTTTATAGATATAAAATCAATTATTATTTTTTGTTTAGGAAGATTTATTTTAGTTTTTTTTTCTCTCATTTATTAAGTAGTAGTATTGATAAGTAGCAATAAGTATATTATTATATAGTAGTAGCGATAAGTAGTAATAAATATATATCAAATATAGTAGTATTAGCAAGTAGCATTAAGTAAGTAAATACAGTATTTAATAAGATGAATATAATATATAGTATATCTGCGTTCACATATGAGTTGCCTTAAACCCACCTGTATATATGTATGCAATGATATCGTCCGTCTGGTCTACGCATCTATTCCAGACGTAAATATTTATAGTTACGTAAGTATTTTAGTATAAACACGAGGGTAGACCTACGATAATAGAGGCGAAGGGCACTACGATACGAATCATATAGTCAAATAAAGAGTATTAGTAAAGAGTTACCGACTATTATTATCAAACTTCATATAATTACTTAACACATTATATTTTGAAGAGTTAATTTTCTGTTATTCAATTTTGCTATTTCATTTTTATTTTTCAATCACCTCGTTTGGGTGAGTAGAAGCTTTGTTCTTTCTTTTAGCTAATTTTATTCTTCTTTTTCATTTTAAAAAACACATTTCACATTTTTCATTTAATTCAATCAGTACACAGCAATACTTTAATATAAACTTGGTCTCTATGTTGCATGTTGCACTAGTATTGTGCCGTCGCTATATAGGTCAATCACTAATTAATGTAACTTTGAGGTTATAAAGAAGCTAAAAGTTACACACGGAACTTGAAAGTGAATTCATTTACTTTCAAGTTCCATTATATTACTTCAACGTGAATTTAATTACGTTATAGTAACATATACAACTTGAAAGTAGATTTAATAGGGGATGGTCACGTAATATTTGTGATAAAGGATAGTATTAACTGCTACCATCTAGTAAATATCACTTCAGAGTTATACACTTCTAGTATATTAATGGTTTGCAAAATGTGATACGTTTTCGAAAGAGATGAAAACGTCAAAATTTTGAGAAAATCGTAAATATCTCGAAAACGGTTGAATTTAGGGCTAGAGAACTTAAGTGAAAATTATATTCAAATAATCTCTAGAATTCATTGAGGTAAGAAAAAACATGATTCTATTTAAATTAAAAAAATTGCTATCCGCTTCCGGTGTAATGGAACGTTTCCGGAAGTTAAAAACATTTTCAAGTAATTCTTTAGGTGGGGTTTTGTTATTATTTTTTTTTGTCGCATTAGTCTAGCTGTAATAGATCGCGAGAAAAAGATAGTGGACGAGTGATCTGAAACACCCTGTGTATATATACAGGGTTTTCCACGGAACTGGCTGGTTAGAAGTTTTCCGGCTTAACAAAATTTTTCACTTTTAAAAAATTGGGATTTGCAACAATTTGGCACTTACTTTCTTTCTAAAATATTTTCACCTTTTTTGCACTTCCGGTTAACCGGAAGTCGCCACGAACTTTGTTATTTTAAATGGAACACCCTATATATTATTATATTTTTGAATTTACCATAAAATTCTATGACGATTACCATTAGGGTATCTTATACCTATCTTCAACTGTTTCTAAGATATTACGATTTTTGTTAAAATTTTGACATTTACATTGTTGTATGTAATTGATTAATTCTCATTTGATTTAAGTGTCAGAAATCTCCGACTTTGAAATCAACAAGTACTAACATTGTTTTACCAAAACGTAGAAAAAAATTCAGTGACATTATACAGAGTGTTTAAAAATTAGTGACATATCCAAGAATTTTGAATGTTGCAAAACTTATTTTTTTTTAAATAGAACACCTTGTACATTTTTCTATTTTTGTACGTAGAATTAAATTCTATACCAATTTGCTGTAGCATTCCCTATACCCATCTTCAGTAGTTTTCTTTTAAATTACTCGTTTTGTTTATTACCGCTTTCAAATGGCCGAATAATTTCTATCTGGTGGGCCATGACATTAACATCACAACAATTTATTATTATTAGTAAATATTATTGTTATAATCATTGTTTGTTACACGTCGCGTGTTCAGATCGATGAATATTATTATGGAACTTATGAATTAGATAATGGAAAAGATTGGAGGAGCTTATTCTAACCTAGATACTATAAATTTATTTTAGATTCACTGAGAATGCAGGAAGAACTTATAGAGAATTCAATGTAATTAAAGGAATTTATTGGTTGTTAATATATCTAACGGAATCCAGAAAATTTTGAAATGATTTCTCTAATAGCTTGGTTTCAAATTAAGGGAAATGACATAAACGATAACGACGACAACATAACAAAAATTGTTTCACTAAAACGTAGTGTGCTTGTCAGACAAATGTTTTAAAGTTTTTGATATATTAAAGTATTTTCAAAATTATAAAGGTTTTTATGAAGAATATTTAGATACATGCATATTTAACAAATGCAATTTACAAGTAGCATAAACTTGAACCATGACATAGAGCATCAAAAAAAAAATGCTCAATATGAATTCCGTTTACGTCCAAGCATTTTATTATTCGACGTCTTAATGTGTCGCCTTATACTTATATTAGCCGAAAATAAATTCCTATAATTACCGTAAATTCTCTATAAGTTCTTCCTGCATTCTCAGTGAATGTAAAATTAATTTAAAGTATCAGGTTAAAATAAGCTCCTTCAATATTTTTTCATTATCTAATTCATAAGTTCCATAATAATATGCATTTATCTGAACACGCGACGTGTAACAAACAATGATTATAAAATAATACTTACTAATAATAATAAATTGTTGTGATGTTAATGTCATGGCCCACCAGTAGAAATTATTCGGCCATTTGAAAGCGTAATAAACAAAACGAGTAATTTAAAAGAAAACTACTGAAGATGGGTATAGGAATGCTACAGCAAATTGGTATAGAATTTAATTCTACGTCCAAAAATAGAAAAATGTACAGGGTGGTTCTATTGAAAAAATTAAGTTTTGCAACATTCAAAATTCTTGGATATGTCACTAATTTTTAAACACCCTGTATAATGTCACAGAATTTTTTTTTCTACGTTTTGGTAAAACAATGTTAGTACTTGTTGATTTCAAAGTCGGAGATTTCTGACACTTAAATCAAGTGAGAATTAATCAATTACATACAACAATATAAATGTCAAAATTTTAACAAAAATCGTAATATCTGAGAAACAGTTGAAGATAGGTATAAGATACCCTAATGGTAATCGTCATAGAATTTTTATGGTAAATTCAAAAATATAATAATATATAGGGTGTTCCATTTAAAATAACAAAGTTCGTGGCGACTTCCGGTTAACCGGAAGCGCAAAAAAGGTGAAAATATTTTAGAAAGAAAGTAAGTGCCAAATTGTTGCAAATCCCAATTTTTTAAAAGTGAGAAATTTCGTTAAGCCGGAAAACTTCTAACCAGCCAGTTCCGTGGAAAACCCTGTATATATGGTGGTTAGTGTTGTAAATATTGGGATGATTTCAATAATCGGAATATCCGAATCGGAAGGCTGTGATATTCGGAATAATATTCCGATTCTATATTTCACCCGGCATATACTTGCATAAGTTGTACATATTCGGATGATTTCAATAATTAGAATAATTAGAGATATCTAAAAAAAAAATAAGGTTGTCCCGGATTCTAAGAATCGGAATCATCCGAATATTTCAATAATCGGAATCGATGAATATTTTAATTCGGAAACACATAACACTAATAATGGTGATATTACCTGCAAGTGATAACTTCCGCTGCCAGTGACGACATCGAAGGTTAAGTTGCCATTTGTTCTAAACTTATTAGTTGCCTTGGTAACCAGTCCAATCATCCATTCCTTCATCTTCTTCGTGCTGAGATAATTCTTATCGTCAACGAATTTTCTTTTAAAATCATCGCTACAAGAAGTTAACAATCTTAAATAAATCTGTACAACAAGTCAGTATACTAATAGACACACGATATATTGCAATATTCGGACAAAATTTGAGTTGGTAACACTTGAAGATTTGACGTTTCTCCTCTAAACATAACCTCATTCTATTTTGACAATAAAAACACATTTTTGTATCATACCTTAACTCTTGCGGTGCACCGAATTGCAACCACATATACCCCGGCTGGTTGGTGTGGTTCAAACTAGGTTTCGCAATCTTAGGAACCTTCAATAAAATATCCAAATCGAACTCCTCAGGTTTGCCGACCCGCAAGCCGTCGAAATAGCTGCCACCGTAAAAGATTCTGTTGTATAATTTTTGCGAATAGTGCATCGTTTTTCATTTCTTTGATAACTTGATCCAATACCTATTAGTGACAAATAAGATAGAAATGTTGCGACATTCATTTTTAATAATATAAAAGTGCGATTTACCAACTCACTTTGTATAAAATTTCGTTGTTTCTCCGAACTTCATGTTCCGGTAGCGAGATATATTTGCTGTGTATCGTCTGGAGGACGTTCTCGAAATTATTTAGGTTGGTAGCCATGATTGTACGTTGCAACTCCTATTCACTGAACTGAAATCGCGATTAAGTTTTGAATTAATTCGTACGTGGTATTTATATGGGAGGATTTAAATCTGCGTTAGCACTTAATGTTTTATCTTATCGGCAGGTGAAAACAATTTATATTATAGCGCAGGCAGTGCCTTATATAATAACAAATAAAAGGTTTATATACAGGTAATTCCCTGGAGAATGAATATTTTGTAAGAAACGCGATTTTTATTAAAATAAAGAAATAAATTATTATTAGAAAATACAGCTACTATATACAAGTAAATAATAGCAAAGATTGGGCACTGTTGCTATAAAAGTACTCACATTTTAACTTACAAACATAAAATTGACACCTAAACGAGTCAAAATAATAATAAAAACAAGGGAATATCATTTTTCTTCCACTAAATCTGCACTGAATAAAAATTAAACCCAAAAACTATCACAATCGCGTTTCAACATGGTTCAAACAGAAACGAATTATTATCGCAGTCTCACCACCCTCGATTCTCTAAATTAAATGGAAGTGACAGATAAACCGATTAAATAAAATTTCCCTATAAATTTTTTTTTAATCTAAACAAAGTAAGGACATCTATCGGTTTATTTTTTTGTGATATCTTGATAAAAAAAAATACAACTTGAACTAAAAAACCCATAATTATTCTTTTTAATTTGAAAACTACATAATAAATTCAATGTTTGTGGTATCAAATTCTATACACTATTTGTCAAACATAAATTTAAATTTAAAATAACCGAAGTATGTAAGTGCTGCTACCCACTAAACATAAATCTGTATCTGTATGAAACATTTCGTTTTGCCCTTAACTTGTAAATAATGTAACATCCCAAAAAAAATGTGTTATTAACGTGTGTGTAAAAGATACAATTTGAGATGGTCATTTTGTAATGTTTCAGAAACATTCTTTAATTGCATAAAGTTAAGCGCACATGCATGCTTTCGTACTTCGTATTCGTCAGAAGAAAGAGAGGTTATGTTATGGTTTATGATTCTCTGTGTTAAGTGATTGTTGTTAGTGCGGTTACAAATTTGTTTGCCTGAATATACCTATGTAGTTATGAATAACTATTGTATGGAAATAGGAATTTACGAAAACTGGCTCGTAAACTATCTACTGAGTTCCTATCTAAACGTATGTATGTTTCGTGAAATTATTTCTGCGTATCTAATAATTAGTGTGCTAGTGTCCGATATTTTTTTCTTCTTCTATCTGCCATAAATATTTTGACTTGGTTATAGCTAAGTGGTAAACCAATTTAAGTTACCAAGGGCATTGATTTTATATAAATATATAACACAGTGGAGTGGCAATTAAAATTGATTCAAGATCAACGTGTTGGCGCAAACAGCACTTAGTTTGCAATAAATTAATATCCTTATATCATCTCCAATGTCTTGTATGTATCAAAAAGGTTTCATTCGACATCTTACAAATGAAGCATAAAATGGGGCGAAGGGGATGTTGCAGATACGTTAAAAGTTTGTTTCAGAAACTTTTGTGAAACACACAAAAATGTTTATGGGTAATAAGCAATCAAAAAAAAAAGTTAAGTTGGTAACATTGTAAATGTATAACCGTTTGTTTTATCCTAGTACATAGTTTTTGTAACGTTGAAGTGTTTTTATTATTGTTAATCTTTTAGTTTAAATAAACTCGTTTAACAGTAAGTTAAATGAATTCCTGTTCCGAGATTGTGTATTAATAAAAAAATATATAGGTAGGCAAATACATTGTACAAATTTACCACAATTAATTGTAGTAATGTTAACATGAATATTAATGTATTAAAATAAGTACGGCAAAACTAAATTTAGTTGGCAGGCAGTAACAAATGTAACAATAAAAATACCAAAGTTAGCATATATATAGGTTCATTGTTTCAATCTTTTTAAAAGGATGCTAAATCTTCCTGTTAAGAAGTATACAGCAAAAGCCATTCATCTATTACGAACAGAGATTGCGCTTTATATAATAATAATGATAGAAATCATTAAATCCCCGACGAAATATGTGATAACATTAAGAGCTACATACTTTAAATCTAGGTGACTGTAATACGATCTTATATGATAAGTGATAAGGCAAAATAAAATGGAAAATTACACTTCTCAGAATACGATTTTTTTACTTAATATATTCTGAAAACCTTTTAACCCTTCGTTAGTGTGGTGGGGTATGCCAGTATGTAGGCAAACATACTGGGGTATGGCATACCCCACCACACTAACAAAGGGTTAAGGTTCGGTCTTACTTATTTGTGTATTGTGTGTGCATTTTTATGTATCAAATATCGCAAAATATGTTTATAGAAAATACTATGTGTGTAAGTACTAAACATTTTTATTGATTACTCAATAAATAGAAAATATGACAATATTAATGAATGCGTTATCTGTAAATTATTACCAAACACTAAATTCTAAATATATACAGTAATCCGTAGATAAGATGCTAACTAAAGCAGATTTCACATAAATATACATTCATACTGTTTAATGTATGGAATTTTTAGTTATAAGTATATGAAAAATTTAAATAGAGCAACTAACATACCAATCCTTGTAAACTAAAAGAATATTCTTTGGACGTATGTATTTCTTCTTGTTCTAAAGATATTTCAGAATGATTCCAAATATCCTTTGCATGTTTTGGGAATGTAATTTTGATATATTCTGAATTCTTGGTTCTAAGAGAAGCATCATATTCAGCTAATAAAGCCAAATAAACTATTCTCCACATTTCACGATTAAAATACTAATTTTATGTAAAAAAAAAATGTTAACAAAAATTCGTCTATTCAAATCCTTTCCAGGCAATCAAATTTAAATTTCCCACAATTTTTGTATTACATTAATAGTTATTTTAATAGCTTTATATTCAAGTTACCAAATATTATACTACTATACAGGAATTCCACGTACCTGGTTCATTAAAAGTTTATGATGTTCTATTATTTACTTATATTTGAGATTTTGGCACCAGTATCTGTTCGATTGGAACTATAAATGCAAAATACCTTAACCAAAATATCACTTCCGGTTGACCGGAAATGGATGTCAACTTTGTTATTTTATCTATCTATCTATGATCCTTAGCTGGCGGCTGGCGGAGGTTGCCCACGCAACCAGTACGCTGCTGTAGGTGCCGCAGGATTTCGGACTTGTTCTATGATCGCTCTCCACGCTTTCCTGTCCATGGCGTGGTCCTAGCTTGATTGAGGTCGAGACGCCGGTTCTTCAAGTCGTCTTCCACTTGTTTTGTCCACGTTTTCTTTGGCGCAGTGCGTTGTACTTTCCACTGGACGGGTCGCTGCTTCCAGAGAAGTTTTTTGTGGTATTCGGTTTGCGCCCATTTCTGCGACGTGGCCAAACCACCTCAATCGTCGTTGCTGGATCACTTCACCGATGACTGGTTGCTGTTGACAGGTGGTCCGAA
Source organism: Protaetia brevitarsis (assembly GCA_004143645.1). Classification (NCBI taxonomy): domain Eukaryota; kingdom Metazoa; phylum Arthropoda; class Insecta; order Coleoptera; family Scarabaeidae; genus Protaetia; species Protaetia brevitarsis. Next base: position 2,390,277 of record RXPK01000063.1, read on the forward strand.
TGGTTTCGTTGGTAATTGCGATCGCGCAATGAAATTCTCAGGATCTGTCGCAGACATCGCATTTGGAATACCTCGAGTTTGTCCAAATCCAGTTTAAGCAGGGTCCATGTTTCTGATCCATAGAGGAGAATTGGCAAAATCAGCGTCCGAAAGAGGCGATTTTGGTTTTGATGGAGATGTTAAACTTCTTCCACAGGCACCATTTGAGAGAGGCAAACGCCGCGCTGCCTGTCCAATCCTGCTGTGGATCTCTGCTGTAGAAGCCACTTTCTTCTCCTGAACCAGTGACCCAAGGTATTTGAACTCCTGCACTTGTTCGATCTGTACACCGTCGAGGTGAACGGTGGCCTGCGATCCATCCGTTGTCAGCCCTTGGTCTTGTCCCGTTGATTTTCAAGCCGTACGATTGAGCGATGCGAGCAATATCATAAAGAGTGTCCGTTGCGTCGGCGTCGTTGTCTGTGAAAAGGCGCTATCGTCGGCGAACATGAGGTCGGTCACTGAGTGATCGATGTCGAATTGTACTTCACGTCTGTCCTCGAATGTTTTCCTCATAATGGCGTCGACTACGATGTTGAAGAGTAGTGGAGAGGCCACGTCGCCTTTGTCGGACTCCAGTCTGAATAGTAAATTCCTCAGATAGATCGTTCCGGATTCGCACCTGGCTGGTTGAACCGTTGTATGCTTTTCGAAGGAGTGTGACGACTTTTGGGGCACGTGTTCAATCTCCAATGTTCTCCATAATGCAGGCCAGTGCACACAGTCGAACGCAGATTTAAAGTCGATGAATACAATAACTGTTCGCCGCCATACCGGATTCGGTCCTCCATTAGTTGTCGAAGAGCAAAAATTTGATCGCAGCATCCTCGCCCTGGTCTGAATCCGGCCTGCTCCTCTCGGCTGGTCTGTTCTCGATGTTTTTGTAGCCTCGACTGAATGATCTTCATGAAGACTTTGCCAACGATGGACAGAAGACTGATGCCGCGATAGTTCTTGCTTCCGATTGTCGCCTTTCTTATGGATGGGCACGATAATGGCTTTCTTCCATGCGATTGGAACTTGTTCTGTACGCCAGATAGTTCGGAGGAGTGAGTGAAGGCGATGTAGCAAGGTATTTCCTCCAGCTTTAATCGCTTCTGCAGTAACCTGATCCACTCCAGGTGCTTTGCCGTTCTTCAGCGATCGTATGGCTGCCTTCACTTCCACAGGCGTGGCTCGTCATCGGCCATCGGAATTTCAGGAGGATCGACCGGCAATGGACCTGCCGGCGGTCCCTGAGGCGGATCGTGATTAAGCAGTTCTTCAAAAAAAGCCTCTCCACCGTTCCAGGCGTTCGGAAGGTGATCGCACAAAAATTTCCATCCGTTTTCTTGATGTTGTTTGTCATTTGTCGACTTGGTCTTTCCGCTCAGTCCTCTGAGGGTACGGTATAGGGTGCGGTATTCGTTCTTGGATGCTGCTTCTTCAAGATCAGATGCCACCAGATCCCAGTATGCCTCCCTTTCCGCTTTCATCTTTCGGCGGACTTCACGACTGAGCTGCCGGTAAAGGTCGTGGTCAACCAGTTTTGCCTTCTTCCGTTTGTCCACCAGATCTAGGCACTCGTCCGATATCCATGGCTGTGTTCTTCGGCGGACGGGAAGACACAGAGGTTTGGCACATTCCAAGATAGCACCTGAAATCTGCTTTTCTTCTTCATCGACATCCTCAGATTCGGCCAGAGTTGCGAAACGGTTTGATAAGGCGATCTGGAACTCCCGTTTTCGGGTCATCAGATGACTCCAATCCAATCTGGCTGGTGGCGGCAGCGTTTTCTTCGCCCGTTGGAGCTTAAGCTGAATCTTGGCCCGGACGAGGTAATGATCAGATCCACACTCGGGTCCCCTCATGGCACGGACGTCTCTCAGCGATGAACGAAACCGGGAGTTGATTACAATGTAATCCAAAACTGCCGAGTCTTTGCCCGATGGATTTCGCCAGGTGAGAAAAAAAAAAGAAAAACTTAAATAACTCAAAAACGGCAACATGTAGCTATAGGAATAGCTGATGAAAACTGACGTATTTATAGTTGTAGAATCCAAAAATGAATAAAAAATTAGATCATTCTATTTAAAATAAGAAAGTTGACATCCATTTCCGGTAAACCGGAAGTGATATTTTGGTTAAGGTATTTTGCATTTATAATTCCAATCGAACAGATACTGGTGCCAAAATCTCAAATATAAGTAAATAATAGAACATCATAAACTTTTAATGAACCAGTTACGTGGAATAGCCTGTATAGTATATAAAATTTAAATTTGGTTGCCTGGATTGTTTCTATTGAGCTTTTTAGAACCAGCTCTCCACTAAATCAATATTTACAAGAATTTACTGGAATTTAATTTCCACTAATGCTGAATGAGTACTCTGTATTTTTTTTTACAATGATACTTTGATTTAATTCTTGGCCAAATAATTTTATTTTAAAAAAAGTTGCCATCGCCATCTATTAAGTGCAATTGTAAACGGCTGACGAATGGTCACACATTATTCAAGTCGATAAAGTAGAAAACTACAATTGTCAGCGCTATTTGACAACCAAATTCACAAATTCTACGGTTTACAAAAGTGCGTAGGGCAATAAAAACAAATCCTTTCGATGTAACCAGCGATTATTACACGTGGGAAGCCCTACACTATAATCTTCAAAACCGTCGCCGTGTTAAAATTACATTTTATGCGTTTAAACATAAAGAAATCACTTCGGCACGAAGATGGAAAATCTTTAAATGAGGCCGCGATATCCTAGATGATCGCACAAACACAAAATGGATACGGGAAAATGCCGTACGTGCTTTACGAATCTGGAAAGAAACGATCTGTACCTGAAATTGAACATTAAACACAAAAGTTCAAGGCTGAGTTTGCTGGAGAAATTGCGGTTATGCGTTCCCGCAATGGTAAATATTGAAAACATCTGTAGTCGATGACGCACAAAGCGCTTGATTTTAGGATATAAGAGATGCAGATGATTCGTGTATCTGCATGCAGTGCACGATGCATCTGGAGGCGGCCTACACTTTTCACATGACTTGCATGGAGGCGGAAGAGAAATTTCGCGAACAATGTGAAAATTCCAACAATAACGAAAAGAAGAACTCGAGCTCGTGTGCAAGGCGTGTAACATCAGTTTTAGCACGAAGAAAATATTTGATTTGCACAACAAGGTGATGCATAATCAAAAAGACGACGAGGACGAAGAGATTATAGGTTTCAAAAAGTCGGAGAAAGGAAAACGTGATAAATTCCAAATGGTTTTTCTTGAAGATAATAGAACGGCAACGTCATCGGAAAAATCCTTCGAAGAAAATACGAGTAAAAACGAAGAGGTGTGGCCAGAAAGGAGATCGAAGAGACGAACAGTACCCAGGAACAATTACAGCGAGTTAAATGATTCGTTCGGTTACGATTTGTATGAGGAACCTTTGGCAGATACGTCGTTTACGGAAATTGGTGTGCGAAAATCGAAAAAACGGAAACGAGGCGTCAGTGAAAATGAGGATATTAAACCTGATATTGAAGAGTTACCTGTAGATGTTGTTGGCAACGTCGAGGAACCTAAAAATGATAAGATCCGAGAAAACGAGAAATTTATTAATTGTCGATTTTGCGGCAAGAAATTTCTGGAGAAGAATTTAATGAATCACATAGGAAAGGCGCACAAGGAAAGGTGCAGTCGTTGTCTTCTTTGTAAAAGGTATCGTTATTTTATAATATTTAAAATGTTCGTCATTCCTTCACCCTGTTTTTTGATTATATTCTATGTAAAAATATCTGAGATCTTTTGAAATATTCAAGGTTTTTCTAATTAATTTAACTCGAAAAATAATATATAAATATGGCTAATAAAAAAACTATTAATTATAGGACATATTCAGCTTGATCACAATCATTTTAAAATATTTTTTCTTCTTTGATTTTCACTTGCTTTCTTACTGTCTTCGAGCAGGGACAAAATGGTGACATAGTTTCACTTCATGATAATTTGTTAATTTAATATTTAAAACTCGAAAAAGAAAATATATTCGATATCGTCACATTAATTAATTAAAACATTGTATTTTGTATTAGAAAGAAAGTAGAAAGAAATCTCCAAAAAAAAGAAAACGACGACTTAATAGAGCAATTATATTAATTTCTATAAACGCTAGCAAACAGGTCGACATTTTGTTGTCAATCATGAATCACTTTTCTTCAGGTTAAAAATTTAAATATTGACATCAACCAGTAGGACAACATAGTGGAGCTGTTATTTAATTTGATTGGTTGGCATGATTATGAACCCTGTGTTCGAACAAGTCTATAATATTTAAAAAGATATAATAATACAACAATAAAAATAGATCATCGGATCACCTATAGTAAATAATAGTATCTAAGTACCAAAAAGTGAATGAATTGTAAAAAGTTTCAAACAAACATAATATTTTAAAATATATTAATTAAAGATGCAAAATAGAGATCTTCAACGGGAATAAAATAAGTGTCAATTTTCAATTTAAATCTAAATTTATGTGATAAACAAGATTTGACAACAAACTTTAATATTCTTAAACTATTTTATCCTATTTTAAATATGGCTTAATAACTATAATAACAAGGAAAAGTATGTGCACTAAGAAATAAAAGACTCCTTGAAACAAAGATACATTTCTTTGATTTAAAGAATCTTTTTTTCAATCTGTGATTATGTTATGTTAGTTTTTATTGTAATTTAATTACGTATGAAATGACCCTGACTTTGAAACCCCCTGTATATTTTATTTTTTCATGTAATGGTTTTATTTTGTCATGAATTGATGAACTAATATTTAAAAACCGATAAATCTAAAAGTGGATTTATCGGTTTTTACATTGATTTGGAGAGAGAAACAGACGAAGTCGCTTAGTTTGTAATCTCCTAAACCATTTTACCTGGTTCTTGGTCAGGATCTGTTACGAGCCAAAGATATTCAATTTCATAACATCGATACCTAATACCATTGTTTAAATATATCTAGTTAGTCAACGTAATGCATTTTCGGAAAAATAAAGTATTGCTCAGGGAAGTGGTGCACTCTATCGGTGAATGTAACTTGATTTGAAAACATGATAAATATAACAGGTATCTCGGTCAGAGTGAGAGACAGATTTCTGTGTTTTATCCATCTGCGGAAACGACGGAATCCGTATCGGTGATTTACTGACATTGGCAAATTGTGTGGCCTGGGGAAAAGGGAGGGTGGATGCATGTGACGCTGTGATGACGCACCTCGCGATAATTCTCGTGTTTGTTTACATTAGAAAATTAGAATTCTGAGGTATTCTGTTATAAATATAAAGAAATTGAAAGTATATTGCAAGGCACGTTCTTGTTGACAAAACATTAATTGAACAATTGAGGTTTTTTTCTTTTAAAAATAAAATATTTAAACTTAAAACAAAAATCACTGAAAAAAGAAAAGTTAAATCTAAAAGGACGAAAATTTGCCGAGAAAAAAAAAATATAAATCTACTTCTTCGTTGTTTTGTTAACTTAATTTACTTATATTTATGATTATATAATAATCAGAAAATGTTTGTTTTATTAAGAAGAATAAGTATTTAGTTTGATAATATATAATCTGTAGTTCGATGGCCTTTTTATATTTAAAATTTTAATAAAACGCGGGTTTTTTGTTCGAACGTATATACGAGAAAACCTTCTTCTCCTCCTCTCTCCTATTGCTATCTTCACTTCTCCCGTGTATAGCGGTACTGTCGCTAACTTCAACTGGTGTAAAGGCGGGAAATTTATATAGTTTTTCTTATATTTACAAAACTTTTTTACTTGATTTACTTATGTTTACTATTACATAATAATAGAAATTCGTTTTATATAATGATAAAAATATGTAGTTTGGAGGTACAAATCGCCATTTATTTTTACATATATGCACCACTTTACTTATTAAAAACACCATACATGATAACACATTCGCGCTCTTTCTCTTGAGCGGCTGAAAAGTTACTAGGTAACCTTTGGGGGCAACATCCGTATATACAAGGTTACATCGTAACTTTTCAGCCAATCAAGAGAAAGAGCGCGAACGCGTCATCATGTATGCTGTTTTTAATAGCTTTGGTTGTTTGTGTGCTTGGAGCAATATCTACTGACGTCATCAGAGTAACTTGAGAGCGTCTCAGAGTTGGATTTAAAGATGGTACAAACAAACGCGCTCGTTTGCAATATAACCTTAATTTTATTATTTACTATTGTCAGATTGTCACAGCTATTATGAATAGGAAAAGTAAAAGTAATTTTTCAAACTAATGAATCTAGACTACAATAAAAATGCATCATATACTAGTATTTATGTACCTACCAAGTGAAGTTTTTAAAATATAATGATCGTTCTTTACATCAATCACATTGGTATCATTATATTATCCATATCGTGCATATTTGATGCAGGTATAAATCGGATTACATTTACAAACGACAGTTTACAACACGGTGTTAGCGCGATTAGGTTATGTTGCACAAATTGCTCGTAATTGCTCGGACGTCGGATCGCGAGCAGAAAGAGGAACCTCTTTGTGATCGGGATTTGCTTGCTCTAAACAAACAAGCATGCACAAATCATGCTCTAAAATACAAACAAACGCGCAAAATTCCATGGATCTGCTTAGATCAGACAAACAAACAAACCTAATAAGTAACGTGGTGCATATATGTAAATATAAATGGCGATTTGTACTCCCAAACTACATGTTTATTTTTATAATAAAAACGAATTTCTACTATTATGCAATAGTAAACATAAGTAAATCAAATAAAAAAATATTATATAAATATAACACAAAACTTAGAACTACACACATATATAGAGCATAACATTAAATTAGGAAACTAAAAAAAAAGTAAAGTAAAATGGTAAAAAAATAACGATTATATATTATCAAACTAAATATTTATTCTTCCTAATAAAACAAACATTTCAATGTAAACACGAGAATTATCTCGTGGCGCGTCATCACAGCGTTATCGCCTATCTACCCTCTCCTTTCCCCGGGCCTCACCTACAATCTGCCCACAACTTACGAGGTAACTATTGCAATTAAATATTTTACTGACACGTAAGAGAGCCATCTTGTATGTAGTAGTCTAACTATAAAGTTTATATTTAAATCGAGACGGACATCAACGGCGTGCTGCCATCTACCGCTTTTGTCCAAAATGTTCAAAAATCCGTTAACTATTTTGTCCATAAGGTTGACTAACTAGTATGTATATAAACAATGATTATAGTGACCAAAATTTATCATCTGTTGATAATATTATGATTATAGAACATTTTTCCAACAAAAATAACACGGACTATAAACATAATTCCAATCAAACTCAATATCACAATTGATAATTTGTCACTTAACTGACAGCGAAGACACAGATTGTAAAATAGGTGAACGTCAAACCGCTAATTAATATTTTATTGGCTCAAAATAGAATCTCTAATTTTTTATTGGGCGGAACAGTTGTGACGTTATTTGTATCGTCATCAATTAATTCCATCAAACTTGGTTAAACTGTTAAATATAAATTTCTACTTATATTTTCTCTTTCTCCAATATCGCTAACAGGTATTACACGAACTACAAAATGCATCGGAAAATATACGGCTGCCAACTGCAGAACGTCTCGGAAAACAACGAATTCGTTGACATACAAAACGAACAGGGACAAAGCGAGACGATCTACTACATAGCCGTCGATAATAACCTCTATATGTGTATCATTTGCTGGAAAAAATGCCGCACCATCCAAGATTTAGAGAAACACATCTCGGCGAAGCACAACGACCACTTTCCATGTAGATTATGTATGAGAAGGATGTCGGGATTCAAGTATTGCGCGCACTTCGGCCAGGGTTGCCCCAAATTAGGCGAAAACAGTTATTTCAGAGCAACCCGTGATGGGGATTGTAATTGTCCGTTGTGTAAGAGACCCTACTCGAAGAAACTGGATTTGAGAGCGCATCTATCTTGTCACCTGTTCAGTAAATTGGAGTGCGAAAGCTGCGAAACAACGTTTCCAGTGTTAATGAGGTACTTGGATCACGTGTACAGAGGTTGTTCGAAAGTCAAACCCGCCCAAACGGAAACTGTTTTGATTAAATGACTGACGATGAAAGGTTACCGAAGAATGAAATCTCAGATGAATATCCCTCGTCTTCCACCGATGTATCAGTTCAAAAGTTAAAAATTGAGGAAACCGAATTGCTAGATCGTGATGGCACCGTTTTAGATGACAGTTTAATTGATAAAGGAAGTTCGGATATGCTTCAAGTGTGGAACGGGGAGTGTATTGATGGTGCTGATAGTGTGAATGTCGATGTCGATGAACCAGAGTTGATTTATATCGTACCAGAAGATTAAACTGTGAACGAATCATATAAAACACGTATTATATTATGTTTTTTTGATTATTTTATTATTGTAATTGAAATAAGAACTAAAGTGAATGAATAATGACTCCTTTTATTTTGTTTTATTACTTTTTTGTTGTTTATACAATACATTTATATTTTTGTATATCTATGGTGTTTGCATAACCTTTTTGTTATTTATTTTGTTCTAAATTAACTGATTGACTGATTTATATCCTTTACCAATTGATGAATTTCATGTGTAAACAAAATTTTGTATAATGGACTAATTTCACTTCTAATTATAAAAATTTGAGTACTGGGAAATCCAGCAAATAAATTAAAAATGTTATGTGAAGTTCTTTCTTTTTTTCACCAATATTTCGCAACTTAATAATAGCTTCTTCAGGGTCAACTAAGGTAAAGAACACAAAAATATAAAAATTCTAAATTACGTATGCAACTACTTACAATTTGAATTATACATACGTGGAAGATTGCAAATACGATCGACCAACAAAAAAAAATTGCCACAAGCAATGTATAAAGAGTTAATTTAAAAAACAATAATAATTACAATTAAAAACAAACTACAAACAGATTAAAATAAGCTTTAAACATTTTTAGAATAGGTTGTCAAAACGACGTTAGACCATAAACACGAGACAAACAAGACTGAAGCATGTGAAACAGTGAAACCAATATCAAAAAAAAAAAAAATTATATGACAGTACAAAAATACCTGCATTATTCCAGTTATTAATGCCTCAATTATTGATATATAACTAGGGTTGCCATATTTTCAAAAGCAAAAATACGGACAGCGCATGATACAAGAAAATAAGGTATGCTCATCTGAAAACCAAAACTCGTCTTTTTCGCGCATGGCCCTCAGATACGTCATCACTCGGCTGTCGCCATTGTTGTTGATGTATTTACCAAATTACTATATTTATTTTAACAAGTTTCAGTTTATTTTTAAATCGGTTAGAACACTTTATTTAGTTTTTATTTAATGTTTTGTGTCAGCTTATGCTTGTAGTAATTTCGATTTACGTGTATAGTGATTTTAGGTTAGGTGTTATAAGTTCGTTTTAGGTTTTGTGTGGATAAACTGTTTATAAACGTTGTAGTGGAAATTCTTGAGTGACTTTCATTCGTTTGAGGGAGTAGAATAAAAAGAATTGATAAATGAATTTGTAAAAAAGGAAAAATAAAACACTGCACTCACAATCGTTAATTAATTCTTTCTTTTTTTTATTCCAACACTGTCTGCATTAATGTTTGTACCAGACTAATAGATATTTCATTTGCCATTAAAAAAAATATGAACCACTTACAATTAGTGAAATTTTAGTACGTGTAAGTACAAACAAGTATGATGGTAAGAGCTAAAGAAGTGTAGAACATGTCCAGTTAAAGTAAAGCTTGTAATTATTAATGCTTTATTTGCTTCATTGCACTAAAATAAGCAAAACATGAAATGTTATACTAAAGGCAAAAATACTTTACATCAACAGAATCACTCATCACAAAGCAATAACGATTTTGCATTCAATTGAAAATTACATTTAAAAATGTGAATTATCTAAAATTTTGTTTCAATGTAAATTGGATTGAGGGAAATGGCAAAACAACCAGTTTTATTGATTTTAATAGGATAGATTTAAAAAAAATGGGAGTTAATTTTCTTTATATTAGTGATATCTATTAAATTATTGGATTGGTAGTACTGTTTGGCCCTCAAATACGTCACACCTAGATGCGCAAGAGCATACCTTTTCTTTTTCTTGTATCATGGGACAGCGCACCATATCAATTAACATTTCCGTGAAATGTTCTTCAATATTCACTTGAGAGATAGGTATTGTTTAATTATTAATATTATTATATAAAAATATAAATACATATCTCTTCAGACGTGATGCTACTGGAAATGCAATGTTAACGCACATCATACGAAAGTTTGAATGCTAAAATAACTATAAAATGACAAAAATACGACTTGAGTTCGACAAATTGGAAACTAGAAAAAAAATACGGACGCCTTGCAGAAATACGTACAAGCTACGGACAAGGCTTACAAAATACGGACGTATGGCAACCCTATAATATAACCGAACAACAAGGCAAATCAAAAACAATAAAACCACAAACCAAGATTAGGTACACATTATTTTAACCGCGATTTTACCTTTCTGAGTAGTTGAATAATATACGACCACAGAATCTAGAAATATTATATAATCTAGATATTTACATATTACGGTTAATAAAAAAGGCTTAAATTTAAAAAATGGTAGTTTAATCATTGTAGTATATCTTTCCTGATGATTCAGACAAATATATGGGACCAAAACAGTATTTTACTTGATATATTGCTTTTCAAAGATTAATATTTCTGTCAATCATATTTCAGAAGTTCTCAGAATGACACAAGTGGATTTTGGAACAATTTTCTACTGATGGAAGATTTTTAGCTAAAGTTCTCCTGTCTTTTCTTTGAATAAACTTTCTCTGCAATACATGCAACTATTTTAGTTACTTTTACTTGGAAAATGCCTAAAAATGCGTCCTGTTAAAGTAATTGGAGATTGATAACAAAAACGACGACTGTACTTAGTTTAAATCACGTTTCAACTATTATTTTTGCACCCGTAACATCATCTGTAGATAAATATTCATAAAACTTATTTAACATTATACAAATTTACACATTCTAAAACAAGTATGAATGCTTGTTTCCTGTAATTTCTTTAATAAATACATAGCGAAAATAAAAATGCAATACATTAGAAGCTAATTCTTTTAATTGTTTCAAATTTTTATTGACGTGTATGTTGCAGCATAAAAAGTTGGTATAAAACATTTCCAATTTAGATGCTAATACAAATAAAGGAATACACAACCTTATATACTAAAACCTTAATGTATTGCGTTTTAATTACTGAGCTGATCCTTTAATGGTCAAATTTTATTTACCGAATTGCAATAAAAATGCATGCATTTCTAACCTACTTGCAAAGTCACTGACGATTGACGTTAGAATCATTAAAAATAAGCATTGAAAGAAGTTTTATTTAGCTCTCTCTACATTTTCGAAATTCTACACTAAAAACTAATATAAAGTACAGCCTAAACGATAATTTATATATTCAATATATATACCTCCATATATTGAAATTCCTCTAAAACATGGAAATAGGTATGCGCAAAATACACCAAGTTGTTTAGTATTGTTATTTAAAGGATTATTTCTAAATAAATGTTAGTTTACATGTAGCGATATTAATTTAGCATAAGTATCTTTTAGGTACATACATCATAAACTATTTGTCGAAAATTCACCAGCCGGTGGAAAAATTGTCATAACAAGCGGTGTTATTACAAGTAAAGTTGTAAATTGTAAAACTGCTACTACCAACCTACCTCATCTATGACTGCTACTTTGACCTCTTTATGACCTTGTCATGATTATTAACAATTAATTGATTATTGATGATTACAATTTATTTAAAAAAAAAACGATTAGATATAAATATTTAAATAAATTAATTATTTAGCGGATTTGCACGGCGCATTTTTTCTAGCTAACTTCGCATGGATAGGAATAACTTATCATATGATAAATGACAGATGACAGTCTAATTTGAATATGAATGCATCATTTTCATTTATGATATAAAATGATTTAATTTTAGCTTATTTACAATTACAAACAGAAATGGGTTTGATATTCGGCAAGAAAAAACAAGTGTCAAGAATAACAGAACAAGACAAAGCAGTACTGGTAATGAATAAATTCGAATTGACGTATTTTCTTTTATCTAAACGCGATTTTCATTTAATTATCTCAGCAATTAAAGCAGCAACGTGATAAATTAAAACAGTACCAAAAACGAATCGAGATATGCCTGGAAAAGGACAGGGAAATAGCCAAGAAATTACTACACTCTGGCCAAAAAGAGTAGGTCCACTACAATATTTTGTTTTATTATAGTATTATAATGCGTTAACTTCGGATCTTAGGCGAGCAAAATCGCTGTTACGGAAAAAACGATATCAAGAACAGCTGCTGCAGAGAACAGACGGACAACTGGAAAACTTGCAGAAGCTGACGCATGATATAGAATTCGCGCAGATCGAAATACAAGTGGTTGATGGGTTAAGAAAAGGAAATGATGCATTGAAGAAGCTTAACGATGCTTTGAATATTGAAGACGTGGAAAGGATCCTGGATGAGACACGTGAAGGTGTGGAAAAACAGAAGGAAATTGATGCTTTGTTGAGTGGAGTTTTAACTTCGGAAGATGAAGAGGCTGTGTTATCGGAATTGGATAGTTTGATTGCAGAAGCATTACCTGAAGTTCCTAGTGATGATAAGTTGGTGTCCGAGCCTGAATTGCCTGATGTACCAGCAGAACCTATTGAAGGTAGTTATTTGTTTTAAGTCTTGTTTATTAACATTGACATTTTATTTCTTTTTTTAGTTAAAGAAAAAAGTAAAAAAGTTCGTGAACGTGTGGCTTTAGAAGCATAAAGTTTTTTTTATAAATAATTGCAAATGTATTTATTAATATTATATAAACAAAGCCTAATCTTCATTTTGTAAATAAATATTTGTATTTAACTGAATTACCTTGCAGTTATTTCAATAATTTAGTGGAACTGAAATTACAACCCTTTGACTTTCAATAATAAATATTTTATTCAATAAAATTTGCATAAATTAGTCATTTTAGTATACAAAATTAAATATAAAGCTTTTATTAAATTATGAAAAATACAATTCAGATTCTCATTCATTTAAACCTAACTCAGCTTCTTCTTCCGGCGTTAATTCATATGACTGCACTGCTTTAAAATCACCAATATTATTCGAAGTATCATTATCTATGTCATCGTCAACTCCATTATATAACCCATCCCTAATTTTACGTGAACTAAGTTTATTTTTATCTTGTTCATCGGGAGGTATACTTAAATCACCTTCATATTCAATCACTTCATTCTGTGCCAACCTCCACTCTAGAACTTTCCGTCGTAAAATCATCTCTATTCCCCAAGGTTGTAAACCCGACAATCTTATCCACCATTATACCGTTGTGAATGCATATTAAAGTTGGGATCACTTTAATTTTCAATTTTTCCGCCAAAAATGGGCATTTTTCCGCGTTCAACGAAACGAAACGGGTCTCCATGTGCTTCGCTGCTAATTTTTTCAAATGCATGTCGACTATCCGCCTCTCATTGGTGTTCGTATAGAAATGTATGATAACGTTCTCAGACTTTTTCATCACTTCGAAGAATTCCTTCTCCTCGGGGAGTTCCTCGTAATTCCCATGCCCGTTCCGTAGCCACTCCTGCTTCTTCTCTTCTTTTTCTTTCAGCTCTTTGACTCGTTGCCTCCTGATGTTTTCTATATCGTGAACGTCTAAATTATCTAGTTGTTCTATTGCGCTGTCTACTTGTTTTTCGATTGCTTTAGCAACGTGGAGTACTTTGTCTTGTACGTTCATTGCGAATTTTGCAAATTATGATGGGGAATAAAGTAAAAAACAGCAGGTGCATGAACTAATTTCCAAACAACACCCCACCAAGACAACTTTTAAGAAACGGCGATGACAAACATACTTGCCAACTCACAAACACGAATCGATTTTTTTTTTGCTCCAACAATAAATGCATGATTATAAAAATGTGATAAAATATTTATTATAAAAGATTTTACATTAAATCATTATTTAAGGTTTTTGTTAATGAAACTACACTGCATATAAAAAGAAATAGCAATTACGGCTTTGCAACGGTTGTCAGTACTATCTGGCTAGTTTCATTATATTGGCATTTTATTTTAGGTTATGTTTATGCATAGAAATTTGTTAAAAAAAAATAATAATGAGTATTAAACCAGGCGATTTTGTAATGCCTGGTGATGTTCTTGAAAATCTACAAAATATTAAAAACATCACGGTAATCGGGCCCGGTTTAAGACAGAGCGGCGAACCGAATTCCCTAATTGTGAGCAGAGCCGGCTTACTTTGCCACAAACCAGCTAATATTTACTGGATAGAAACACCACATAAGCGGTACATCCCAAAAAAAGGCGATTTAGTCGTGGGAATTGTAGTCAAGAAGTCCGGCGATACCCTAAAAGTTGACATCGGTGCAGCCGAATTAGCCTCACTGTCTTTATTGGCGTTTGAAGGCGCGACGAAGAAGCAAAAACCTGATCTCCTGATCGGCGACGCCGTTTACGCTAAGTTACTAAGCGCCCACAGGGAAATGGAACCGGAATTAGTGTGCATCGATAAGTATTACAAGGCGGGGAATTTGGGCCCGTTGTCATCCGAGGGTCTTATTATAAATGTGTTGCCGTCCCTAGTGTATAGGTTGTTGAATATCGAACACCCATTGTTAAGGACGTTGGGGAAGAAATTCGCTTTCGAAATAGCAATCGGGATGAACGGGAAAGTTTGGTTCAATACAAAGAGCACGAAGGATACTTTAACGTTAATGAATTGTTTGTTAGCGGCTGAACAGCAGAGTGATAAAGATATATATGAGTTGTGTCGACAATATTAAAGAATAAAGAAACTGTAAAATGTAGACGAGTTTTGAATTGTTATTCTAGATTTACTCTTTTGATTATTTTGAGAAAAAATCTGAGATAAACTTAAAGTAACATAACCTGTATCTGTTTCTTTTTTTCTCAAGCACATTTCATTTAATTCGGTGTTAAATTTAGTCTTTCTTTTATTACATACCTTTTTTTTTTATTAATTATAAGTAAAACATTCATGATTGCAGTTTTATTTGCCAATAATAAATAAAATTAGATATATAAACTCAAATCACAAATGCTGCAGTAAAAAGATAACATTTTGCATATGTATATAAATATATAATTATACATTAAACTCTAACTACCTTATCTATGATTAAACTGATGAGTCAGTTACTAACTCCTTTATCTGTTATTACACTTTTTTCACACTTGACGATACCTTTCCGTTAATTCCATAATAATTAAAATAATTCTCCTTAATAACCCGCAGACATGTGCTTTTTAAAAAAGTAATTATTTTTGAACGGTTGTTAGTTTTTTTCTTCACATAAAAACGTTTGAAAAAATCGGACTTTTAAGTCATGTTTGTGCTAATGAAAGTATGAAAACCTCTTTATCTACGCTAATTTTCTATTTCTAATTATAACTATCTCTTACGTCATCTGTCACAAGTGACATGCAAGTGACAACTGATATAAGTTTTGGGTTATGGTTTCAAAAAAAAATCGCATTAATTTTGTTGTGAGATAGTCAATTACCTATATTCAAAGTCTAATTTGCCTCTAAGAACGCATCGATTTCCTGGAATCCCGTGCATATGATCTCGTGGTTATCGCGTGTTCGCCTTTTCTCCTGTTCACAACATTTCACAATAAATTTTACGGTCGGTACGCGCGACGCGCGACAGTTTGACGCAAAACTTCAAGGGGGAAGGTGCGCGGTGGCTTTCATGTGAAAATTAGTACCCGTTTAGCGAAATCTTCTGCCGTCACCGTTTCTATCGCATAGCAATGAACAATACAGAGAATTTATTAAACGGAAAATCGAACGGTGTCATCAACGGTAAGCTTTTTTTGATTGAAGCGAAAATCCAAATTGATGACATAAATTTCGTACTTCACAGGTAGCGGTTGCCCGCAGGACGATCTGTGGGAAGAGACAGAGATCCCAGTGCCTTGGGGACGTATCAGCGGTAAGTTTAAACTTTAAATATGTATATATATTTTTTAATATTCGTATTAGTCAAATGCTGATAATCGATTAAATTGGCATTCAAGGTTCTTATATGTGTGATTGTATTTAGCGCATTATATTGATTAGATTTATTTATACCTGCCGCATTTTATTTTATTATCCAACAGATAACAAACCGAAATATCAGTATTAAAAAATATCATATACAGAGGCATTGTGTAAAAACGTATATTTTTACATACAATAGTAAACTATGGTTTCGTGTCCATACGTTTCTTTTATTTTTAAATTAAGGGTTCAAGTTCAAGAATTATCTATATATAGATTTTTTTTCACATAAATATTTAGCATTGACTTTTTTTTTACTATAGTCTCGTAATTACAGAAACATGATCAACAAATATTCAGATGAATTAGCACTTTCTTATTTGAATAAGGTGACGTTTCATTTTTCATTTTTTCTCCTAATACGATAGATAGTACGAAGAAGTATAGAACATCGATGTTACAATTAATTAGTTGCTGTAATTACACTCTATTCCATAAAATGTGCTGTCACTATTATTAGCTATCAGGGAGTTGTAGTAAGGATATACAGGGTGTCGAACGGCAGCGATCGATATACAGGGTGTTTCCTAACTTCTCTGACAAAATAAATGAAGATACTCCTTTCCAAATTTTAAGACGAAAATGTTGTATACAATTTTTCCGAATGTCGCTTCGTGTTCGAGATACAGGGTGTTGATTTTTTTATTTTTGTTTCATTTTAGTAATTAATGCCAAACGATATTCTAATGATATTTGTTAAACATAATAAGGAGTTATAGTTTGGTTCACGTTGAGAAGCAAGTATTATTCTTATGGAGATAGTAACCAACGACGCCAAAGCTGTTAAAGCACTTAATTTTTCGTATGTTGTCGCTCTCTACAACTTAGCGAATTTCATGGTGGCGCTTAATAAATCTCAATTTTGTTTGTATTTATTGGTTATGTCGCACCGTGTTCCATTAGCATGAAAATCGATAGAATAATATTGGTTGTATTATTATTTATTCCACATTAAAATACGCAGTTCTGTTTCTTGTTTTTGTATTTACTTTTAGGAAAACATAAATAGATGTGTATGTCATAATAAATTTAAAAATATTTACCGAGATATGCTTACAACATACTAAAGATCATTTGCATAATCATAAGTTTATGATCCACTTATATCGGATGACCAATTAGTATGAATATGATAATGAGATCAATGTTAAATTAGTAATAAACTCTGAGTTCATTGTCCAATTACCACATGACTTCTTCAACTAAAATTATATAAAATATATGTATAAAATTAAAACCACACGGTACTAAATATTATATAATTATTATACCTTTGATAACATGTTTAATGAAGTTTTTCCAATTTTCCCATTTTTTCAAGTTTCTTTAGTAAAATGGAGTGATTTAAGTTGTCAAATGCTTTATTCAAATCATAGAAAATACCTGCAACTTTGTATTTATTATTTAAATTTTCATGTCCCTACCTACGTTCTAAATAAAGTTAATTGCCGCGTACTCCGTCGATAGCTGGATAGTCCTTTCCTAAATCCAAACTGTCGCCCATAAAGAATGTTGTTGCCATTGAGAAATGTTATTGTTCTATATATATACCAATTTTTCAATGATTTTAGAGAAACAACTAAGTAATGCAACTCGTCTATAGCCGTATTCTTTTTATCGTCTCACTTAGCTTGTCTTAGTTTTGTGAGTTACTCATTACGAATGATCAAACCAGTCGACTAACTGCGTTTCTAGAGAGTAGCTCGTAGCTTAACTCACAAAACTAAGACAAGCTAAGTCAGACGGTAAAAAGAATACAGCTTATAATTCTCTTCTCTCTGATAGCGATAGCAATCGAAGGCTGATTACTGGTAATTTTAGTTTAATTAAATCCTCATTCTGCCTGTGGCCACGAAAGACAACGGTTGACATTGAACTCCTATAACGATCTTTATGCCACACTATCAAAAATATCAAAGTTCCACGAAGTGTTTACCTAAAAGATATCGATATTACTCCTGAATAATTAAATCCTTACTTTTACCTGTAAAATTATCGAGAATTTCCAATAAAATTTCCTACGAAGAATCCCGGCCAGAATACTATTCCATACTATTGACCGAGACGGGGGCCCGTCTGTGACGAAAGTCCAAGCCGTACCCAGAGAATTGCCGTCCGTGAATCCAGGTGTGACTGTAGAAATCAAGTTAGTAATTCCATCAAGTATATCCCACCTAAACAAGAAAATAATTAATTTCATTTCAATATTAAGCAGAAATAAGATTTTTTATAATGTATGTTCATTATACGTTAATTTGGGGTTAGATTTATATGAACCGCCATTAGTTTTAGTTATTTTAGGAATTTTTAATATTTAAGGGTTATATTTAAAAGTCACTGAGTTGGTCTGTGATAAAATAGTTATTCTTAACAAATTCATCGATAACCCAGATGATAGTTTTCTATTAAATTTAGTTTTTGCTATTTACGGGTAGATGACTCTGTATTTTAAATTAATTAAATTTTTGACATTTCCCTAACCTTATAGTCATTTAAAATGCCAGGAAAGTTTGAATACGTATTTTTGTATTCAATAAATTGTTTTATATAGTATTTACGATTCCAACATACGTACTTGTGATTTAAGAGTCTCAAACGTGGTAAAACATAGCATTTTGGGAAAGAAATAAAGAGTAAAGCTTGTTTCGTGTTAAAACATTATTTTATTTGTACGTTTGGTGTTTTTACAACGACATTTGATAATCACTATTTTTCAAATTTTGATAATCCGAGAAGGGGCTTTGGGGGCGCGCCCATTAGGTAAGAAAACTTGCCTATTCGTTAACAAGCGTCTGGATTACTGTTTTGACAGGCGATTTGGTGCTCCTAGAAGCGTCCCGTGCCACCTAGCAGGTAGGAGGTCACTTTTCACAGTATTCTTTCACTTATCAGAGAGGTCGCTGGGTAGGCTAAAAACTACTATATTATTTTATTTATTTTATTAAAAGAAAAAGAAAAAAGTTGTATACGGACAAGCTAAATAATAAATAAATTGAAAATATGAATTTAATAATAATAATAATAATTAATTGTACTGAACTAAATAAAATTTTTGAAATCCTGGGCGTTTTGTTCTGAAACACAGAGCAGTAGATATTTATGGTGAACATAATTTGATAATTTTGATGGGAGCACCATCAAAACCCGCTGATTTTTTAGTTGGAATTTTTGTCATTCCTCTGGATTGTTACGTTTAGTTTACAAAATCGAACAGAGATGACGCCAAAAACAGTATGTCAGTGCAAAAACTATCCTTTTTCATCCAAACACTGCAATAAGCGTGTAAGAATTTCTGTCGTATGCCCAGTTTTGTTTTGAAGAAGTCGCGTTTATTGTTGTTACAAGCAGCAAGATCATTACTCTGGTGAGCACAAAATGCTTTTATTTTCTATCTATATATTTGTAAATGTTATTAGAAATATAAAACCTAAGAAATATTAGTTACCCAAATAGAGTAAGGCTAGGTGATTGCAATCTGTGGTCAGTTATATTAAAATTTATTGAAAATTGTCATTCCTTTGGAATAGAGTTGACCAGAGGAATGACAGCTTTACAGATAGATGTATGTTACTATTGTTCAAGCACACCTAGAAGAAAATGGTGAAGTTATAGTGATGTTGCTGCGTTGGATGGTAACCAGGCTTTTAAGGCCAACCCTCTAGGACAGTGTTTCTCAAACTGTGGTACGCGAAAAATTTTTTAAGGGTTACGCAGCCGGCCAACAATAAAATAAAACAACCCGGGACACGTATGGACACGTTGACGTGCGCGCGCCACTAAGGGCTTAGTCATCAGAGTGGGGCTGTGTGGCCGGCCAATCACTCGTGTCAGTAGCATTGCCTGTTATTACAAGCTCGCTCTCAGTATTGTTGTTATTTTGTGGTGGTTGTGTTATTCTGCGGACACTCAATCCTGTTAAACACGTTTACGGACATCTGTTTGAAAACTGAGTCAGGTACCACGTAAGTGAATTTTACAATAAAAATTAACAATGGATAAATCGCTCCTAAAGAAAAAGGCCTCATGAAGATCTGCATCAAAATTCTGGGCCATCAACTTCACAAATGAAAGTAGACCTGAACGTCTTGTTACTAATGAGCAGCTCAAGGAAAAAATAAAAAAAACCGAAAAACTGGCAAATGAATATAAAAGTAAAAAGAGAAAATATGACGAGTTGTACTTAAAATTAGGTTTTACTTGGACTGGAAGCTCAGACGAGCCTAATCCACAATGCTTGTTTGTTCAGGAATTTTATCAAACAATTCTATGAAACCTCTCTTTTTAAACGCCATTTTGAAAGCAAACATGAGAACTTCAAAGTCAAAAAGAGTTACGGTACTTTGAACTCTTTTGGAAGATTTGAAAAGTAGGAAAAACACGATAAAACACTTTTCTGGTGCCAGAACAAAATGAAAGTGCTCTAAAAGCTTCTTACAAGTTAGTCATTTAAATTGCGAAGTCTGGTAAAACTATACTATTGGCGAAAACCTAATCCTCCCTGCCGCAGCAGAAATTGTTTTTTTATATGTTTGGAGAGAACGAGGCAAAAAGGATTATAGCAATTCCATTATCAAATGATACAGTTTCAAGGAGAATTAGTGATATGGCCTATGACACAAAAGAACAACTTGTTGGAGCAATTCGAGCTAGTCCTTGCTTTGGTATACAACTCGATGAAACCACGGATGTCGCTGCCTAGCCCAACTGATCGTTTTGTACGTGGCATTTTTCAAGATGAAATATTTGAAGATATTTTATTTTGTAAGACACTTAAAACATCGACAAAAGGTGAAGATATTTTCAATTTGTTAAATTCTTTTTTTTTCCGAAACCAGCTCGAGTGGAAAAACTGTGTGTCAGTGTGTATGGATGGTGCTAAGGCTATGAGCGGTCACATCACAGGGCTGGTAGGCCATATTAAAACGGTTTCAACTGAGTGTAAGTTCACTCATTGTGTCCTTCACCGAGAGGCTTTGTGGTAAGCACCTCCCTGATGAACTTAAAGATGTCCTTGATCAGAGTGTGAAAATTGTGAACTTCATAAAAACTAGGCCCCTAAAATCTCGTTACTTTAAATTCTATGCCAGGATATGGGGAGCCTCCATGAGAACTTATTGCTACATACTGAGGTACGATGGCTTTCTCGGGGAATGTTTTGTCCCGTGTATTTGAACTCCACAAAGAATTATATTTTTTTTACCGAACACAAATCCCATCTGTCTTCTGTACTTACTGATTTTGATTGCTTTTGAAGTTGGCTTATTTAATGATATTTTTGGAAAACTCAACATCTGGAATTTATCCATGCAAGGCAGTGTTTCTGATATTTTTAATATAGAAAAGAAAACTGATGCAATGGTAAAAAAGATCATTCTCTGGGAAAAACAAATAGAAAATAACAACTGCGAGCCGTTTGAAAGATTACTTACATTTTGCAAGATAATGAGAAAACCATATCTGATTTCACTGAACTTCAAGACTCAAATGGGCCAGCATTTGAATGCATTGAAGATCCGCATAAGAGAGTACTTTCCACCTTTGGAGAAACAGTATAACTGGATACGTGACCCCTTTAATGCTGATGCTATGGACACTAACCTGACTATTTTCAAAGGAACACCTCATTGAAGTATCATGTGATCCCACGTTGAAAAACAAATATTTGACTGCTGTACTACATTGTAGATTTCTGGATCAGTATTGGGAAGGAATACAAAAGAACTGTCAAGCAGTGCTGTTAAATTTCTTGTTGGGTTTTCCACCACTTATTTATGTGAAAGGGTTTCTCAAGTTTAACCTATCTTAAAAATAAATCTAGAAACAAATTAAATGTTGAAGATGATTTAAGATTGTATTTAACCAAGTTAAAACCCAATTTTGTAAACTGTGCAAAGGGAAACAAGCTCACCCTTCTCACTAATCTCTTTGAAAGTAAGCGCTTTTTGTTCTTTAATTTTGGGTTGTTTGTTTTTAATGTAATAAAAATGTTGTAAACAATATCTCTTTGTTTTTATTTAAACATGATGCGTAATTCAGTTTCATAGGTTAACACTATACTTCTATGCTATATAGAAGGCTTTAAGGTTTGTTTAATATTTTAATTATATTTACTTAGTACCGGTAACTGAGAAGGGTACTAAAATTTTTTTGTGGTAAAAAGGGTACAGTGTCTAAATAAGTTTGAGAACCACTGCTCTAGGATATCTTTTACATACACATTTTGATGACATTGTAGATATTTTGCCATCTCCTGCCGTTTCTTCTCGAAGGGATGTAATATTTTATACTTTCACAAAAAATATTGCGGTTTTTGAACAAGGATAGTATATTTTGGTTAATTTGGCTTTTTTTTTTTAAATAATAAACTAAGTTTGATAAAGAAATTTCAATAAATCGTGAACAAAAAAAGCTGTTTGCGTCATTCCTCTGGTACACGTTTTTGTATTTCTTTGAAGAATGGTAAAATTAATAACACATTTTGATCCTCTGCTATTTTGCATTACCAGCTTTAAATTTTTTATTTTGATGTCTAAAAAATTATTATTTTGAAAGAATGACCAACGTTTGATTGAAAAATATAGTGTCAAGAATACTTGTATAGACTTTTGCATCAATGAATGATGATATGCTTTTGCAATTTTGTTTGCTACTCACTTTATTATACTCATTATTTATTGCAGGGAAATGGTGGGGCTCCAAAGATCGACAACCCGTCCTAGCACTACACGGTTGGCAAGATAACGCCGGCAGTTTCGACCTCTTAGCACCTCACCTGGTAAAAGACGGTCTATCGTTGCTCTGCATCGATTTACCAGGACACGGTAAATCGTCACCTTACCCAAAAGGCTCATACTACTACTTATTCTGGGACGGCATCCACATTTTACGACGAATCGTCAAACATTACAACCTGAAAGATGTAATTCTACTCGGACATTCGCTAGGCGGCGCTATTTCCTTCCTGTATGCCGCCACCTTTCCCAAAGACGTCAAGAAATACATCAGTATCGATATACCAGGTCCCGTGGTGAGAACCGAGAAGACCTTCAACATGTTAGGCGGCGCCATCGATAAGTTTCTAGAGTACGACGGGTTTAGTGAGGAAAAAACACCGTCGTATAGTTATGAAGATGCTTTGAACATAACCATGAAAGCTTATGAGAATTCCGCTAACGAACAGTCCTGTCGGATATTGCTAAAACGCGGACTGATAAAGAAAAACGAAGGCAGTTACTTATTCGCCAGGGATGTGCGACTGAAAGTGTGTCTGCATGGGTTTCTTCACGTTGGAACAGATTTTAGATTTCGCTAAGCGCGTCGAATGTGAGGTTATGAATATAAGAGGGGATCCCGGGATGGTTTACAGCAAAGAGAATTACGATGCCATCATGAACGAGATAGGAAAGAGCGCTAAAAAGTTGATACGCCATACAATACCTGGTCCGCACCATTTACACATGGACAAAGCCGACAGTATAGCTGGGATTATCTGCGATTTTATACATTCGTAACAGGATTTAGGAGCAATGATTTGTTTTTGTTTATTTATAATAATTATCCTGCATTCGAAGTCACGTACTGCCATCTATTGAATAAGAAGGAACTCGTAAATGCTGCCATCTATGAAGAAAAATGATTAACTAAGATAAGAAGCGAGCTTTTTCGTCGTAATGTGCAGATGGCGTTACAAGCAATGACTTAAACTGTGGGAGTTTTTTTTATTTATTTCTATAAAGTAGGAAGTTGAATTATTTGACACTTATTAGATTGTATACTTGTATTGAATATGACATTCTATTATTGTTAATTAAAATTAATTAAATATTTCATGGGCCTTAAGGATGCGTTGCTTAAGTAGCCTATATAGTGCCCTATAGTATTATAATGTTGGCATCTTTTCTTAATTTTGTTTAATATTGGTATGTATTCTATGTATGTATGTAATTATTTTTTACCGGATTGGATGTTACACTTCGAAATCTAGCCACAATTCTCCTTCCTTTGTGATAATTTATTTCTGTTGTTTATATCAGTATCTTATTTTAAATAAGTGACCTTTGTTTTGTGATAGCGGTAGCGAACCGAAACAAAAAGAGTGTTTAAGAATATTTTATGTATGTTTTTTTTTATATACATATCGGAGAAATCCAGATAAATAATAATATACAACATGTATTTTTTTTTCATTGATAAGATGACGACATAGTTTATATAATATACTGGGGTGAAGTTTTTTTTTATTTTGTTTTGTATTGGTGGAATTTCAATTCATAAACTCCCAAAAATAAAAGTAATGTATAAATTTACGTGCGTAGTAAGAAAAAAACTAGTTTTCCCGCCATTATTTTTTAAGTACATCCAACAGAAAAACATTAAAATAACAATATTAATGGAATACAAAATTATAGCTAGATTCACGCCTCAACGTTGAAGTTATTTATTTGTGTTTATTTCAAAATATCAGCAAATTAACTGTGATTTTTTTGATACAATAAGATGATGATGAAAAAGAGAAGTCGTACATTATTTGACAATTGTCAAAATAATTCTGTTTTGACAAGCAGAATCAGAAATTAAATATGTTTAAATGGGAAGTGATGATGTATTTGTGAAAGGTTATGGAGCGCCGAAGCGTTGGTTCACGGAACTATCATAGAACCTCCAAATTCAAACGCCCTATTTAAATATTTATGGAATAATAATTCGTAAATAACCGAGTAAACAAAATTCAAATTTCCCACAATTATATATAGTAACTTCAACTTAAAAGTATTCAAATAACTGCTAATTACTAAAAATAATTGAAGAAAATTTGAATTTTATTTCATTTACTTGCCCGTCGTTCCTGTGACAGGAACACCCCTAAAGCTAGTATAATAGACTCTTCCGACGACTCCAGCGTTCAAAACGGATATGACGACATATGTAGTTCTCATTTTGGATTCACTATACTACTGTAATTTTCTTCTCCTGAAACTTTTATCATGCTTTTTTAACTTGGAGGAATGAATGCTTCGAAGTTGCATGAGGAATAATATTAAAATTATTGTTAATAGTAAAAAAATGCGTACAACTGTATTTACCTTAAATCATCTAAGAAATACTTTGAATTGCCTCTTAAAATATACCCACAAAATATAAAATAATAGAACTATTTCACACAAACTAAACAATTCTACTTGAAGATATACCAGACAGCCCAAATTCTAAATAAAAAGATATTCTCCACTTTTTAAAAGGGTTATATAGCTTTCATCGATACTAGCGCTGGTTTAGGTAACTATAACCTCAAAGAGCGGTCTCGTTTAACCTTCAAAAGCCTGAGCAGCAAATAATACGCCATTTGACATTCTTAAACGAACACTCGATGCAAATTACCCATTTTTGTTTATTATTAGATTCTTTAGTCTATATATTCAAAATGTTAAATTTGCTGCCATTGTTAGTAATATTCTTCAACTTGTGTAGCACACTGTATTATACAGCTTTGTAATATACCGACAACATCAGTGGAAAGATAGATTATAAAAAAGAATGCATAAAAAACATGTTTATTGCAGCGTTATCTACATAATTATTTATTTAACATAATCACATTTTAAATTAAAATAAGGCGGTAGATTTTTTACACACATTTTTACGTATGCAACTTTGGTTACTGTAGAGTGTCTGGGTTGCCTATACAAATAATGCATACAATAAAAAGTTATTTTAATAAAGTAATTGTAATATCATGTAAATTTTGTTTGTGTTATAATGGTTTTACATTTATGTTTATTTTTAATATACAATGAAATAAAAGTGACATTAGTTATTTCATACTTCTATCATAGTTGCGTGAAACTGTATTGATTTAAAAAAAAAAAAACTACCGGTGTATCAATTTTATATTTGAAATCAGGCTTCTGTTTTTATCTGGGAATTACTTGCCGCATCTATGAAGCTATTAGAAAAATGGAGGAAAATGAAATTGTAAAAGTAGCAAGATAACAATGTTTTCAATCAGAATTTGGTTTGGACGTTTATAGAGGAAATATATTTGCTAAAATTGGAAAAAAAATTCTTTTGTTTGGGTAGGTACATAGTCGTATAGAATTATATGGCAACGAATGGCAGATCAGTTGGCTAGAATAGGTTCAGATCAATCAAATTGCTTCTAAATTGAAGTTTTATTATAGTGATTTTGATTATAATTACAAATAAGATTATTCAGGTTTGCTACTTACTATGTTGATTCAAAAATTTGGCATCATCATTTTCCATGGATCTCAAGTAGATTTATAATTATTACATTTAATAGATTGAGACCTCTTCTATGTCAAGAACTAAGTCATAATGTCATATAAATGATAGATTATTTCAATATATGCAGAAAATATGAACTGGAACGAAGTCTACATATAATAATTTTATTAAAACTAATTATTTTCCTCCATAAAAGGTACAGAATAAATATATTTTAATCGATTCCTATATCTGATTATTGTGAAGTATGTAATTATTGTAGCACATTTAATTATTTGTGCTTTCTATATTACGTATAAGCTGAGAAAAAGGACTTTGGAAATTGTAATAGTATGAAGGATACAAGCCAGTTAAACCATACCTCTGTGTAAATTACGCATTTAATTTTATTCTTCGTATAATAAACAAGAATAAAAAATATGTGCTAATACATTTTTTACACAAATACCGGCATGTGACAGCGCCATGCAGTGACCTGTAAAGATGGCAATTCCTTATACTTCTTACAGATGTCGCCCCATTGCATTTCTGAGGGACTGTAGATGGCTTTCGAACGCAAAGTGCTTTTAACGATCTCCAAATCCTAAAAATCCCCATCAAAAAAAAATATATAAACATTATAATAATATGATATAAGCACCTTTAATATTTTTCTGTTGCGATTCAACGCTCTTTCGGTGCATTCCAAACGATTTTGACGTTTTATCTGCTTGATTTCGCATTCCTCTTGTTGCAGTTCTTCCGCGCTGAAACAAATAAAAAAAATTATGTAGTGTTTAAAAATATGAAACGCACTAACCCCTATATAATTATAAATCAGTATAAAAACCAATTTGTTTTTTTTGTGAGTTTGTAAATGGTGAAAACGCATCATTTAAATTGCGAAATTTATTTGGGTCTTTTACCTTTTTTGTAAGAGCTGATTAATATGCGATTCTTGGTCGTCATATTTTGCTATAATCGCTTGAATTTCGTTCTGTTCTTCTTGTTCTTCCATGTTTATGGGTGGTGTTTGTAAACAAAGCACCTAACGTTGCTATAGTGATATTGTATTTTATTCTATTTGAGTAAATATTTTTTTATTTTAATTATTTTGGTTAGATATATTTAATTTTATCAAGTAGAAATTATTGTATTTACATTTTTTTAATATTTTAAATGATTTTAAATTAAATTTGTATCTATTGGGCATTTTTGAATATCCTATTGGAAACATTGTAATATAGCATCGGTGGTTCAGTGGTAGAATGCTCGCCTGCCACGCGGGCGGCCCGGGTTCGATTCCCGGCCGATGCAAGTTTTTTATTTCTATTGTATTTTTAATAATTGGCATATAAATTATTTTTATTTTCATTTTTAACAGAATTTTTAAAATAATTTCGATTTTTTTCGTAGCTTAAATTGTATTTTTATTATTTAAACATATAATTTACTCATTTAACATTTTCTGCTGATATTTTACGTTATTATACATATTTTCTTGACTCAAAAGTTCTTTACACATGCATATTATCTGAAAGTATCATAAAATCAATTAAAAATCTAGTTACAAAGGATAAACCGCGATACAGAAATTTAAAATTTATTCTGTAAAACGAGAAATCTTTCATTATATTATTTTAGAAACCAATTTTTAGAATTTACAAAAAAAACGTCAATCAATAGAAAATTGCCTATCGTTTCAGAACTACCACTTTTTTGTATTATATGTGGGTAAATATTTTACTTGGTAAATTCACTATTCCTTCCACATCTGACAGGCCAGCGCGAAGTAAACCAAAAGCCGTTCTTTATAGTCAGTAAATACTAACAAACCTGTCTATGAAATTCTGAGGGACCGGAAGTAAGAGTCATTTCCGGCCGATGTCAATGCGCCAGCCAGTCAAACGCGTAGGTTGGGTGTCTTCTCGTTTCGTACATGTCGAATGCAGGCAAATGCACATAAACCCAGATATGAAAACGCGATGGTTATACACAGATAGATAATAAAAAATATATTGTTATAAAGTAATAATTTTCAAGCAGTAAATCTTTTTAATTAATCTTACTATAGTAATAGTAATGTTGGTAAAACCTTATTCCACAATGTGGAATAGAAATTCCAAAAGGAGACGGGCGTTTTCCTCCCATTATAAAATGTATATTAAACCGTCTATATAATGACGTATTGTTCTCGGCTCCCCAAAACATTCACTAATGTAATTTACAGGCACCCCTATTCAGGCGTCTGACGTTAACATCTTGCCTTTATGGTCGTATTAAATCTTTCAGTGAGGTTTAATTACTTACGACATTATCACGTGATTCCTAAATGCGAAATTATGAAGCTAGATTAGAATTTAGTACAACGCTGTTATGGCTGGGCAGGTGCATCAACCAGTTACGAATTTGTGAACCGAAGATAACTATTCGATAGATTTCACCTAACCTAGAAAATGTGAAAGTATTTCATATTTACATTTTTGTACCGGTTTCTTCTGGTCTTTTTTATCTGCGGTGTCATCTTCAATTCATAAAATATAGTACTACAATATAAGTGATATTTTGTATCTGTTTGGTGTGCAATTTACTAACTAAGATGCCCTGACGACAATAGGTAGGTATTGTGATATAATCAAAATCACATTAATCACTTCAATTAGCAAAGGATCAAGTTAATTTTTAAATTCGGAAAAATACGGTTTCAAAAAGAATAAACTCAAATAAATAACAAAAAATAAATAAATTAAAACAATTATTTTATGGTAAAATGCATTTATTTAACCCGGATATCATTAAATTGTCATTAAAAGGAAAAAATAAAATTTAATTTACATCTGTCAAACTATCGACATCTATCGGCGGAAACAAAAAACATTTTAGCTCTTTAAAAGAAATCTGTAATCAATTGTCAAGTAAGATTTCATTGAATTTTTATCGATTTTCGATACAAATTACATACGAAGTGTAAGAGACATCAAATATTTGAATGATAAACATGTTTACATTAAATGTCCAAATAAAATTATACCAAGAGTATCGCCTGAAGTCGGATAAGATTCCATGCATCAAGACGGTTTACGAATGTTTGATGATAGACAAAATGCGGTAATATTCGTATAATATACGGATGTTATGGAAAGTCATCACCACAAAAAGGGTTTGTTTAGAAAATTGAAAGAGGCGTGGGCACAGAATATCATCTCTTTGTCGGTTCTTTTGATGTCAGTGCGCAAAATTTCGTGACCTTGATGTCACTGTTCGGGCAAGAAGTCAGGATGGGCTTTGATGGAATTCGGTGCCTGACAGGACCTAACTGAAGTGAATTTCGAGAATATGATACATATCTACGTTAAAATGAAAATATATCGCTTATTTTTACAATTATTTTACTTTCCTTTCCATTATTTTCATATTTTATCCACTTGCACTTGATAACACTATTTAAATTAACAGCCCAATATAAACTTGAAGTCAGCGATGTGTGCCTAGATGATATTCTGGTTGTTAGATATTCTGTGACGTGGATAAAAAGGCATGCTTTCAAATTATACCGAGAAAATTGTACGGAAAAATAAAAAGATTACACAGTAAAAACGGGAACAGAAATTAAAAAATATATTATTCCAACGAGAAATACAGTTATATTATGTAAGTTAATAGTCAATTGAAAACAAGAATATTACTCATCGAAATGTTGATGCAAAAAACGAAGTCTAAGCCATTGTTTGGAAGGAAGAAACAGCGAAGCATTTTCAAGACTAGGAAAGCACCGCTGAGACCAGTTAAGGGACATCCTGTTAGTATAATTCCAGCAACCAGACATCAGATATTTCTGAAGATTCCACAGTAAGAAGAGATTCAAAGGAATAAAAGACCTGTACTCTTGATTTTATAACGTAATACGTGTTGATTTAGAGTTCAGATATAATGTAAAAACGATATTCGAATAATCAAAGAACAGTTTTGTAATCAGGATAATTTTAATCAACGAAAATACCTAATTGATTTATGTTGGCTTAATTTAGTTAATGCAGTTAATGCATTAAAGCTGCATTTTATCATTAAAATCAATTGAATCACTAATTTATTATAAATAAACGATCGTTATTTAGTATAATTGAAAAATTGAATATTAATTTATGATTATAAGTAGAAACCGGATTATATGCAAAGCAAAACTGGAATATATGCGCATATATATGCATCGATTTTTGAGAAAATATGCATAAGCCTGGGGCATATATGCAAAAAAATTGCGACAACATGCAACATTTTTACATAAAATAAATAAGAACAGAAATTTAAACATTAACTTTACTGCACAAAATTTTTTCACAACATATTTCTAAAACAATTTATAATTAAATGTTTTTCAAAATTGTGTAAAAGAAAGTTTTCTCTTCTATCAGAATACATATATTTGGAAATAGAAAAGCTTTTTTCAACTTCCACAGATGTAATTGGTGCATTTTTAACTTTGCAATACATTCTAAACTAAAATTAAGGTGGAAGTCGTTTACTGTTTCATCTTCCAAAATTTTCTTAACTTTCTTCAATTTCAAATACCCCGCATTTTTATTTATCACTTTTTTTAAATTGATCGTATATAGAATTACCTATTGTACCCTTAACCTTCTTACATAGCATATCAAATTCGTCTACTATTTCGACTGATTCCGAGAGCGACATCCCTTGCGTTTCTAGTTTACGAATGGAACTTGAAACAAAGCTATAATTTGACTTAATATACAAAAGGTTTTGTAGCAATTCTGTTGATGTTACTATCTTTTTACAGTTTTCTAGAGCAATGCAGTCAGCAGTGATTTCATGAATTACATTTTTTATTCCTTCAAAATTATCGGCGAAAAAATTGCAGCCTCTAACCATGTACCCCATCTCGTAATAATCGGTTCAGGAGGCAACTTAACACCGGAAGGTCGCTCCTAATAAAATTGGATTCCTAAAAGTGCTTTAAAAAATACTTTTTCGACATTGCTAATTAAATCATTAATCAAAGGGAATTGATTCCTAATGTCTTCGGCTACACGATTGAACCCATGAGCTAAACAAGCGGTATGAACAATATTACTATAAAAAAATTTTAAATTTTGCGCGGCTTTTATCATGTATGGTGCAGCGTCGGACAACATTAGTAAAATTTTTTCACAAGGTATACTTCTAGGTAAAAAGAAATTTGATAAACCTTCTTGAACGAATTGGGCAATTGTCACATTATTTGTTTTTTGAAGTTGTTTACAATAAATTAAATATGATTTACCTACAATATCTTCATGAAGAATTCCTGTTAACAAATGGGCAATATAACGGCCACACTTATCCGTACTTTCATCTACCATGATATAAATAAAATTATTCCCTACCAATTGTTGAATTTCTGCTATTGTTTGCTGGTAACAAGATGTGACATAATTTTTTCGTAAGGTACTTTCGTCAGGTATATTATGTTTGTAATATTTTTGCAGAAATGATTTCAAATTAACACTGTTTAATCTTGCTAATGGTATGTTAGACGAAATTAATGCGTTACACAGATCCGTATTATATTCTTCTTGTTCTGAGTTTCGTGAAGTTGATGCTACACATAGACGTATAGATTGCTGCACACATGCGGATCGCTTTAGTTTTTCACATTTTCCAATATGTGATGGAGTTTTAGCGTGTTGATCAATCAGGTATTTTCTCTCAGAATACACCTACAACAACAATTTTCATTTTATATCAAAAGTTAAAGAATTTAAAAACAATTGTAAAGCTTTTAGTAAAATTAAACTTACCAGTTTACTGCAGGCTCGACAAAATATTTTGTCGCCATCCTTTACCAGTTCAGGATATGGCTTAATCGATAAAGAAATTTTGTTCGCTATACTCATTGTATGTACGCGCAGTATTTAAAAACGTAACACAATTACATGCTGTTTCGCTCAAAGATATTCAATGAATGAATAGTTTATTTGGGAATTAATAATAATAATAAAACGTATTCACCACATCCCTTCTGCTAGGCGAAATTAAGCACGTGCAGTTCTTGGAAAAAAGTATTAGAGAAACCAATGTAAAAGAATGAATTTTTACTAATAGAAAGGATAAGAAAAAGCTTAAATATGCAATATATGCAACTTTTGTAAAAATATGCCTAGAAATGCCTAAATATGCAATATATGCAATCACTAATTAGCGCTAATTAACTTCAATTAGTGTAATACGTCTACATATAGACTATAATTAAAGATATGCAAAAAATAAAATATATGCACTTTGCATATAATCCGGTCTCTAATTATTACAGTATTTTGGGTGTGTTACCTACATTATAACTTTGAGCCCGTCACTAGCAAATTTCTTAAAGAAAATTTACTACATTGTTAATTTATACTATCACTCCTGACATACGCAAACATACAATCTACAAGACAGTAAAACCTACAACACACAAATAGTATACTAAGAAGGTGAATAAAAAAATAATATCCGAGTTGATATTAGTCGACAAAGAAAAGACTCTTTGAGGCGACTATGGGACGTTGTTTGGTAGAAACTTATCGGTAAAAACGCATTTCTTTGTGTTGGGGACGGTGCTAAATTATATTTGTGTGCATGCTTGTATACACATACATACCTTAAGGACGTATACCTACTACCATAAAATGTTGGTGGGTTTATGGATATGGTAGTGCCGTGACTAATACAAGAGGCACTTTGTTCTTTGAGACTGCACTCTTTTACTTTCTTATGGTATATTGTTGTAAATATGCAGTGAATGTGATCGTGTCTGCTCCGTAGATTAATATATATACAGCAGTGATTTGGCCTTCCAGCGTTTATTGACTTCCCAAAGTTTAGTTTTAAAATTCTTTTCTGCGAAGAAAATGATAGGTTATTGTTTACCGTCTGGTAATAATGTTGAAGATATGGCGGTATTATTTTTGTATTATTATGGAAATATACAGCTGTCCCACGAAGAATTGTAGAAATTAAAAAGAAAAAAAATAGTAATATCTTAAACTCATAACAACTTGGTTTTATTTTTAGTTTAAATTACTAAGTATGTCAAACGTTTATGCTGTTTATATTTTGACCCTTAGCTACGGGCTGAATTATTTAAGATGGAAAAAAAATCAAATACAATAGTTATAGGAAATGTCAAAATGATACATACTTTATTAGTTAACTAACAATAGTGGCGACTGGTACTAAAGGGCACAAGGGCACGTGTCCAACCAACCACCAAGATAAACACAGAAAGAAATTCGCATGTAATTCAGTGCATTATTTTATTTTATTATTTTTATAACGATGGTATCAAAGTTTCCTTTCGCACCGCAGACGCTAGCGCATATGCGAACGCTATGCGAAGCGAACTATGTTCCGGGGCACTCTTTCCGATGTACCTATTTGGAGTATGAATCGGATGGCTCCGTTTATCTTTGCTGTATGTGCTTATACGGTCGCTTTGGGGCACGCAATGCCGTGTCCCCAGTTAACGTCTTGCATTCGTTGCGACTGCATCGTTTTCAACGCGTACCGCGCATGTATGATTTCAAACACTTGAACTGACGTTTATTATTAATGATGGAAGTTAATTGAGTGCAATATCTTTAAAAAAAACCCGCTCTCATTTGAGGATAAACTTTTAATTAAGGAGAAAGGAAGGCCTATTCCTGATCTTCAAATAAAGTACACTTCCACAAGTAAAACTCGAACTTACAATAGAGCATTTAATAAAAATATGAGTGGATGTGCGGATGTTCACTAACAAATAAACTATTTTGTTTTACCTGCTTAATTTTTTAAGAAAGAGGTCAGTGCGTGCAATGAACAAGGGCTAAGTGATTTAAAGCATATCGCAGAGAGGGCAAAGAAACACGAAAATTCCGTTTCTCACATGAATGCATGCGTGGATTTTAATGTTCTAGGCAAAGTGGACATACGTGAATAGTTAGACAGTGCTTATTTGCGACATAAAATTAAGTACAACGAAGATGTGGAAAAAAATCGTCATATTTTGCGTCGGTTAATTATGTGTATAAAAAATGTGAAATCTTATCCTATGTTGGACAGCGTAAAATTGAAAAGTGAACTTTCAGTAATTTATGAGCGCGAGGACATGTGTGACGTAGATGTAGGTGGTGTTATGCCGCTTTTAGTGTTCATAACACACAACAACTAAAAAAAAAAGTTTTGACGGAGACATATTGTTGGATATTATTTGTACAACCCCCCATGTCGACAGCAGAATGTGAACGATGTTTTTCCAGCCTCAAACGCATTAAGACTTTTCTGAGAAGCACAATGTTAGAAGATCGACTGAACGCATTGGTTACACAAGGGATTCTCATTTGTGTATTTAAGTAGTTAATTAAACATATATACAGTGAGGTCGTAAATGGTCCCCCCCCCCCCCTGATAACTTTTGAATGGTATGAGATAGAGCAATGAAACAAAAACCAAGTGAAATTGGAGATAATTTGTGACTTTTTGCCTATAGAGATACGCACATGGCTTCTGATGTAAAATAGAGGCGTAGCTATCTTTAAAATTTTAAATAGGAAGTAATTTCATTAAGAAGCTCATTTGGAAGATATTTCTATTACTTTTATGGCAATGCAAACAGTTTTACGATTTTCGAAATTTTTACCAACTTATCCAAGATTAATAATTGGAGTACATACGTTACTTTTTCTATAGCCCTCGTATAAATATTGTGGTTTTATGTGACTTAGGAAGCGATTGCTGTCAAATATGACATATTTTACAATATGACGTTTTTGCAAAATTTAGCAAAAGTATCTTATCTGTCAGTGTATGTGTCATGTGTGTGCGTGTCTATGTTACAGATTACTGTAATTACAGGTTTCTGTACACTATATCCAAAAGGTGAATACGAGGGCTATAGAAAAAGTAACGTAAGTACTCCAATTATTAATCTTGGATAAGTTGGTAAAAATTTCGAAAATCGTAAAACTGTTTGCATTGCCATAAAAGTAATAGAAATATCTTCCAAATGAGCTCCTAAATGATATTACTTCCTATTTAAAATTTTAAAGATAGCTACGCCCTCTATTTTACATCAGAAGCGATGTGCGTATCTCTATAGGCAAAAATTCACAAATTATCTCTAATTTCACTTGGTTTTTGTTTCATTGCTCTATCTCATACCATTCAAAAGTTATCAGGGGGGGGACCATTTACGACCTCACTGTATATATATATATATATAATCAGTAACCTTAATTACCCTTTGGGTGTAAAGGTAAATTTTGTACACAAACACTTTTATTTCTTATTATAGATAAACTGACCATTCTTTCTTGTTTTTTGCCATTCTTCTTGCTTCATTCCAGGATATTCCTCTTTTCTCAAACTTCTTCTACTGTACTCTCCCATGTTTTTCTCGGCCTGCCTTTCTTTCGTTTGTATCTTGATCTTGCCAGCCATACTCTTTTCGTCAGTCTTTCCTCTTCCATACGTATCATGTGTCCAAACCATTTCAATTTCTGTCTCTCTATGCTTTCTAAAATCGGCTCTACTCTAATTCTTCTCTATTCTTCTCATTCTTATTCTATCACTTCGGGTGACCCTTTACCGCTCTTAAATACCTCATCTCCAACGCTTGTATTTTACTCTTAGTTTGTGTATTCAAGATCCAACTCTCACAGCCGTACGTCAATATAGGTTAAATATTGTGTTAAACACCGTTATTTTTGTTTTTTTTAAATCTCCTTCTTCCTTATAAAAGCGTTGTTCATTGCGTAATATAATTTTATCCCACTTTCAATTCTGTTGTTAATTTCTGCTTCCTCTTTACCTTCTTGATGTATATTTATTTCCAGATATTTAAATGTTTCTACTTGTTCTATAATCTTTCCATCTATATGAATTATCATTTTCCCATCGTATTTCCCTATTGACATAACTTTAGTCTTCTCTGCATTTATCCTCATATTTTTCTTTTTGAAAGCTGTTTCCCAAATATTTAAATTTGCTTGCAGATCCTTTATATTCCCCGCGTAACCACCAAATCGTCGGCAAAGGCATTTCGCGATTTCCACTATCCTCATGTCTTTATACCCTATTTGTAATTTCTTTGTTTTCTTTTTAATCTCTTTCAAGATGTCATCAAGGACTATACTAAAGAGTGTAGGACTAAGTACTCCCCCTTGTCGCAATCCTTTCTTAGTTAAAAACTCTTCCGACTGCGTTGCACCCACTCTGACATAATTTCTGGTTTTATGATATATACTAGCAATTGCGTTTTTTAATTTGCTATTTATTGCCCTTTTATAAAGGCTTTTCCATATCAGATCCCTTGGTATACAGTCAAAAGCCTTCTCTATGTCTATAAAAGCCACATATATGTTATCATTACTTGTATTTTTCTCTAGCAGTTGTTTCAATATGAATATATTATCCTGTACTCCTCCACCCTTCCTAAGTTAAGTGTAACAATTATTATAAATAAACGAAGAATTACAAAAAACATTTTAGTGAGAATTTTTATCAAGATTCAAATAAGGTGGTTTATTTTACGACACCACTGTTTATTGCAAAATTTCTCTTCCCCTAAGTCAATCAGCCATTTCCCACAAATCGTTTCAAATCCCTCCCTGTTTACGAAGCGCGTTTCCTTCCACGTTGCACCTTAAGAAAGATAGCAAAGCAGCTGGCACGTACGCAAACGGCCCATCTTCTTATAAGAGTCAAATGGTTTCTTCGATTTAGATAACGACGTATCGGTGAAGCCCGTTCTATAATACTTCACTTAACGCTTTAACGTTTCAAGGAACTCTTAAGCAGTTTTTAACCTCTTTTCTTCGGGCTGCCGGGGCAATAAGTAGTGTACGAGTGCAGGCACACGTGTTGCCACATAATTCGACGATCATAAAAGTATGAGCGCCTATATATATGACGGTAAGATTGAAGGAACAAAAACGGTAATGTAAACAAACACAATCAGGGCGTGATTGAGTTGTACGACGTTAAATTGTGTATAAGCTGTTCCACTGAAACAGTTCGATAGATCGTTTAAGTCCAATTGATAATAAAGGACTGCGTATGCGTCAAGGAATATTATGGATGTTGTTTTATATTTTAAGGGGTTGTAAGGTAACTTCTTTCGCGCCAGAATAATACTACCATATGCACCCTAAAAAAAATGTGGTAAAATTACTCCAAAAATAGATGGCAACTGGGCTACCGCCTATTTTTGGGGTAAATTTACACCTATAGGGGATTTTTCACATACTGGTGGAATATTCCTTGAAGGTGTGTGTAATTTTCCCTGGTAAATTTACACCTCTAAAGTAATATTCCCTAATGGAATGGAATAATTTCAGGTAGATTTACCACACCTTCAAGGAATATTCCACCAGTATGTGAAAATCCTATAGGTGTAAATTTACCCCAAAAATAGGCGGTAGCCAGTCCATCTGTTTTTGGGGTAATTTTACCACATTTTTTTTTTAATGTACAGATTAGAGTAACAACAAAGAAATTAGAAATAATTGATTATTAGGTTATTTTATCATCCAGAAATATTAAGTTTCAGTTATCTAATAACATGTTTATGTCATTTAGAACTTAATGCAGATTCTCCACTGAAATATTCAAAATATACCATTTATAATATTAGATTTAATTTTAATAATTTCTGAAGGATATATTAATTAGTTGGATTACAGAGAGTTTACAATAATTTCAATAAATTTTTAAATTCAATAAGCAATGTTTTAAAGAGTAAACATTTTGGGAGAAAGGTCCATAAGAAAAGCCAATAGTTACTAAGAATTGGTTGTATTCATAATACAAAGATCTAGTTGAATGTAACTATAAAATAAATTTTGACTAACAAAATACATTAAGAAATCTTATCAATTTGAGTTTGGATTTGGAGCTTTTTTATTTTTGTTGCCTGTTCAGGGTATATTTTAAAAAATACATCTGCAGAACTTCTAATGTGTTAGAAGCTCTTTTGCGTACTGCAAATGAAATTAAAATATGCGCGCATCATTTGTTGTAATGCAGAACGAAATGAATCTGTTGGGTCTAATAACTGTCTTTCTACCATTAAAGAATGCGACTTCACCTTTCCTAGAAAGAAAAATAAATGTAAAAAACATATGAATAAATATATTTTTATTAATACCTTCTCCAAGCATATATCAACGGTGTATTCACCTCAATTTCTTCAAGTTTAGATTTATCCTGAAAATTTTTAATAAATTTAGCATTTAAAAATATATTGTATGTAGATAATAGTGCTGCGAATCAAAGCCTCTTTATGTGAAACCGGGGTTTGGATGCAGTGATTAATCGTCTTTAAAAATTGTAACCGATAAAACCGGTTTTCAAAATCAAAACCGGTTTTTAAAAGCAGATTATTGCGCCTTAAATAGGTTTTTCGAATTTAAAATACATAGCACTTTTAAAAAAGTAATACGTATTGTTTTTAGTTTGAAACTGGTTTTGAAAATCGATTTTAAAAACTGAATTCTAAAAACCGATTTTTACTAAAAATCGATTAACCGGTTTTTGATATCTGGCGATTCCCGCAATACTAGTATATACATAAATAATGTTGTGATTAACTATTGAACTCAAATTTGCCGTCCTGCGGTCTTGCACATTTGCATGTATAAGTGCTTAATACCTACTTTACTTTTGTCATTAAATCCTAGAGTAAAACCAAAATAGTCTCTTCCTTACTTTACTTGTATCATCACTTAACAACGAAAACATAGCCTCCAATAACGGCAAGACACTAGTCGTTTTATATTTCCAAATGTTTAATGAAAGAGAAAAAAAAAGAATTGACTCCTTCAAAACGAACACTTTCTGTTGTTTAAATTGAAACGTTTGATACGATAGTTTCCTACGTGTCACTTGCACGTTGAAAACTTTAAATAAATGTATCATATCTTGTAGCAAAATACCGCCAAATGCTATTGAGGTTAAGTTCCCAGTATATCATATTAGATATCCATACGCAGGTGTATGTCTATTATTTATGTGTGCTGTCATAGCTAAGTACATGGTAATCATCTCAATACATAATTAATGTAAAATGAACTTACCTCAATCTTTATTTGCAAGACAAAATGAAAAACACACCATTTACATTTATGCGTTGAAGCCATCAGTGTAGATGCCGCACTTGTATTCAAACTGCGTACCTCAAACGCTTGCGCGTTGTATAGTCGATGGCTTTGTAATGCATTCTCGTAACGGGTTTAATTTTTGATCACGCGACACAATGTAATGCAATGTTAAAAAAAACATTTTGTGTTCCAATCAAATAACAGATGCATATATATATAATATATATAATCAGAATTTCATGTCCCTTGTATTGTCCATATTGTATTTTTACCAACATAAGGGGTAATATTCCACGAAATATGTTATTTTTCCTTGTTCCTAAGCAAATTTCCCCAAGTGAAGAATTTTTCCATCCAAATCGGTTTACCAGGCAAAATTACACCTAATTTGTGGTAATCTGATGTTTACCCTCTTTTTGGAGTAATTTTACTTTATATTTCATATGTTTTTTCACATACCAGTGAGGTAAATTTACCATCATTTTTTAGAGTGTGAGTAAATATTTATACCCTCTAGTGGATTATGGATTTTTTTTTATTTAAACTTAAGTTGGCAGTATAAGTTTAAAAACGGGGAAGCTTGTCTGTAAAAGCATATGACAAGGTTAGAAAGACAATGTTGAGCCAAGCTTGAGAGAAAGCCTGTATAAGCCTTGATAAAAGCTTGCAACAATCAAAACAAAATAGGAATTGGGTATTTATTTTTTCTTTTTCTTGGTTTTTAGGTTATAAAAATATTGAAATGTACATTCACAACGATATTTCGTTTTAATTTCAAAAGCTTTTTCAAGATACATGTAAAAATATAAATTGTAAATGGCGTAAATTATAAATATTGTTTTTTTGTTTAATAAATGACAAAATCGTAATTCAAAATTTATACTGCAAAACTTCTCCTAGACCCCTCACCTTTTAGGAGAAGTTAACAAGGTCTGTTAATGTATTCGATTGATTTAAAAATTAATCCAAAAGAAAATTGCTTCAGAACTAACAAACACGCTTAAAAAGTTATTTTCCTTTTCAATTGAACAAATCCCATTCTGTTAGCGCATTTCCTAAAACATGAGTGAATGAAATATTTTTCGGATGGGACGCTATTTGCATAGTTAACCGATAGATGTCCCTTCATAAAGCGACCTCATATTTTCCGTCTCCTTCCAACGTTTTATTATGGAATAGAATCCGTATTATACCGGGTCACGTCCACCAAAGAACGCGTTTTATTATCAACCATCTCTCTCCCACTCTCATTGTGAGAAACACGGCGAGAGGATGCTCGCAGAGATGCAATGCATTCTGTATACTAGGCGCCTCTTTCCAGGGAAAAGCGAAAATATGTCCATTACGCGTTTATTGCGGCGAACTCGACCGAGAGATCAAATTGCCGGCCACAATTGGCGCCTGTCGGACGTCTCTTTCGCGCAAATACATATATAATGGGGCGTGTATAATTAATTACTTTCTTTCTAACAACCAACTAATGCATATATGTACATATGATATTTTCAGCAGTATGCGTCATAAAGCATTATTGTGCTTCCCTGTTTTTGTACCACGAATTTATTTCATTCCGCAATTAAATTTTTGGTGCAGATATATAGTTTTTTCACTATTTTGACTAGTTAGAAGTTTTCGGGCTTAACAAAAATCCTTTGAGCTAATTAGATTAATTAGCATTAGTTAATTAATGCATGTTTAGTGGCTTACTGTCCTCTTATTGTTATTTTTTGGTATTTCACCGATGACTGGGTCTTTGATTACAGCTGTATTTTTGCTTTTAGAAAAAAGTCTTTTCTACAAAAGTTTTATAGAAATCAATGCTGCATAACCAAAAAATATTTTTGACTATACAGGAAAAAGTCTTTTCTACAAAAGTTTGATAGAATTCAATGCTGCATAACGTAAAAATATTTTTGACTATACAGGATGTTCCACCAAAGACTGAGTCTTTGATTACAGCTCTATTTTCGATTTTAAGAAAAAGTCTTTTCTACAAAAGTTTTATAGAATGCAATGCTGCATAACCTAAAAATATTTTTGACTATACAGGGTGTTCCACCAAAGACTGAGTCTTTGATTGCAGCTCTATTTTCGATTTTAAGAAAAAGTCTTTTCTACAAAAGTTTTATAGAATTCAATGCTGCATAACCTAAAAATATTTTTGACTATACAGGGTGTTCCATTGAAGACTGGGTCTTTGATTACTGCTCTATTTTTGATTTTAGGAAAAAGTCTTTGCTATAATAGTTTGATAGAATTCAATGCTGCATAACGTAAAAATATTTTTGACTATACAGGGTGTTCCACCAAAGACTGAGTCTTTGATTACAGCTCTATTTTCGATTTTAAGAAAAAGTCTTTTCTACAAAAGTTTTATAGAATTCAATGCTGCATAACCTAAAAATATTTTTGACTATACAGGGTGTTCCACCAAAGACTGATTCTTTGATTACAGCTCTATTTTCGATTTTAAGAAAAAGTCTTTTCTACAAAAGTTTTATAGAATTCAATGCTGCATAACCTAAAAATATTTTTGACTATACAGGGTGTTCTATTGAAGACTGGGTCTTTGATTACTGCTCTATTTTTGATTTTAGGAAAAAGTCTTTTCTATAATAGTTTGATAGAATGCAATGCTGCATAACCTAAAAATATTTTTGACTATACAGGGTGTTCTACCAAAGACTGAGTCTTTGATTACAGGTCTATTTTCGATTTTAAGAAAAAGTCTTTTCTACAATAGTTTTATAGAATTCAATGCTGCATAACCTAAAAATATTTTTGACTATACAGGGTGTTCTACCAAAGACTGGATCTTTGATTACAGCTCTATTTTTGATTTTAGGAAAAAGTCTTTTCTACAAAAGTTTGATAGAATTCAATGCTGCATAACGTAAATATATTTTTGACTATACAGGGTAATCCAAAAGTAGGAAAATAAGACATTTTGCAATTGAGATTTGTATAGAGGCTTCTTGGGGTCGTTGAATTTGATTTTGATATTTTTTGGAAAAATAAAATGGCGGACAAAATAAGGGAAAATTTTGAAATATAGGAAAAAGCGGCGATTTCTTTTTAAATCTGTGACTTACTGGGGTATCTGGGGCATGGGGTTACTATTTGCGAATATAGAATAAAAAACAAGATGACGCGACCAAAATGGAGGAACAGTATTAAAAAACGACATTTGTGGGTGCTTGGGGCATTTGATTATATTTTTTGAAAAAATAAAATGGCGGACGGAATGGGGGAAAAAATATGAAATGTAGGAAAAATCACAAACTTTTTTTAAAAATCTGTGACTTACCGGAAATTGGGGACATGGGGTCACTATTTACGGATATAATATCAAACATAAGATATTGCGACTAAAATGAAGGAATGGTATTAACAAACGACATTTTGCAGCAGACATTCGTGGGTGCCTGGGTTTGTTGAATTTAATTCCGATAGTTTTTTGGAAAAATAAAACCGAACAAAATAGGAGAAAGTTTTTGAAATATAGCGAAAAACGCTAAATATGAAGGAAAGGGAATAGGAAAAGGGAATATGCAACGGGAATATAGAGAGGGAATAAG
This sequence comes from Protaetia brevitarsis, assembly GCA_004143645.1. Lineage (NCBI taxonomy): Eukaryota > Metazoa > Arthropoda > Insecta > Coleoptera > Scarabaeidae > Protaetia > Protaetia brevitarsis. The sequence continues at coordinate 2,433,496 of RXPK01000063.1, forward strand.
TCGACTGATCACTCTTGGTGAGGTGAAACACATAAGTATGGGCACTCATTTTAATTTGATCTAATTACATTAGTTATCGTTAGCTAATAAACACATGTTTAGTGGCTTACCGTCGTCATACTATTATTCCTTATAGATAAATATTGTGGTGTTATAGGCCGACAATTTAGCGAATATTCTTCACTATATTAATGAGATTTCCATCTTGGAGTTCTAAGGATAAAAATTTAAAAGGGCTCAAAAGAACTCTTAACATCAGGGCTACCCTCACAATTGAACTAATCATGAAAAATAAAATGTGGGCGTTTGAAAAATTGACTTTCTTTAAAACTGCAAAAATTGAAAAGGTTTGATCTAAAATAAAAGAACAGAAATTTTGAATGACGTTAACAATCATTAATTTTTTTATTGTTATAAAAAAAAGAAAAAATACATTTAATTACAACGATGCAGAAACAAAACCATGAATTTAAGATTCTGACCGAAAACAAAAACTGCATTAGACTCTACAATTAAAAAGGACGATGCAAATCCTTTAACAAACAAAAGACAGATTTGTGCTAGAAGAAAATTGTATTTCACAAAAAAATCCACGTGGTTTCAAAATTTAAACACACTAAAATTAATTTAAACGTGGACAAAACAAGTATATAAATATTGAAATTTAATCACAAGCACAATGCTTCTTTTCACCTACTCCGAGGTGATTAATTACTCAAAACTAATTGAAAACTAAGAAACGAAAAATTTAAACTCTTTAAACAAAAAAACAATTTCTTCTAAAACAAATTATAGTAACTGATCTTACATCCGACTTGTGTACACAATAAAATACAACAGCAATTATTTAATGAGTTCCTAGATGGACGATTTAAATATCAAATTTTACGAACAAATCTTTACATAAGGATAATTGCAAAATGGGAGCAATGGAATAAAAATTTACATGTACTTACATCTCGACATCAATCTAAGGTCTATTCACTGTAAGAATGCAGCGTTACATTAGATAGGCGAAAGATTTACGACTTGCGATTGGCTAATAGACGAGGCGAATTCACACATACGAAAAACATTTTATATAGCAAATGAAATTTAAGTTGGATAAAACAAAATATTTTCTGACATCTATGACATTTGTCAATCCTGGTGTTGGTTTCAGCTCTGTATTTGCGTGTTTATTGCTTTTTTGTGTCGTTCGTGTGGTTAGTGTAATTTTTATAAGCAAATTGTTACAAAAATAGTTCTTCTTAGAGCTCTACTGAGTACTGTTGAATATTTGAAGGTATTGTTTTAATAACTATATAAAATGATAGTGATGACATAGTATATTTTACATCAATTTTAGTATGGCAGATGAAGAGGTATTTGATCTACCTGCAGGGTCATCAAAAAATCCTCAGGGAAAACATATTGGCAGTAAGCAAAGGATAATGGCTTATAATTTGTATCTGGAGCTTAAGCGGGACAGTTCTAAATCGGCAGCAATTAAATTGACTGCAAAACAACTTGGGGTGGGTAAAAGAACAGTGTGGGATATTGTAAAAGAAAAGGAGACCACAGGAGTTATCAGTTCACCCCCTAAAAAACGTCTTCGTCAAAGTGCATATGATGACACGTACATTCCTTTTTCTTGCAGAACGAATTACCTATGTGCACAAAACTATTGGGTGTAAATGTAATATTATCCATTTATCTTACATTTACTTCATCGCATTGTATCTTACAGGTTATTAATGCAGATGACACTTTGCCAATATTGAAAAGAACGACGTTGTGGAAAATTTTAAAAAAGTTAGGATTTAAGTGGATGAAGCGCAGTGGCAATAGTGTTTTAATAGAACGACAAGATATTGTATTATGGAGGCGTCAATATTTAAACAACACTCGGAAATTTCGTGTTAGTGGTAGAAAGATATATTATTTGGATGAAACTTGGGTTAATGCAAGTCATACAAAGCAAAAAATATGGGCAGACACCACAGTACTCACTGCAAGACAAGCATTTGTGGAAGGAGTTTCAACGGGACTGAAAAACCCTTCAGGAAAAGGGAAACGTTTAATTGTTTTACATATTGGTAGCGAAGATGGTTTCCTTGAAAACGGTCTCCTTTTCTTCGAATCCAAGAAAACTGGAGATTATCACGAAGAAATGAACAGCCAAGTGTTCACGGAGTGGATGAGAAATGTGCTTCCTTTTCTGGAACCAAACTCTGTTATTATTATGGATAATGCTCCCTACCACTCAGTCAGAACAGAAAAAAAGCCTATCATGGCATGGAAAAAGCAACAATTAATTGAATGGCTTCTTGCAAAAGGAATTATTGTTGACAACACTTTGTTAAAGGTTGAGTTGCTTGAACTTGCCAGAAAATATATTAACGATAATCCCATCCCATATGTTATTGATCAAATGGTAGAAGACAGTGGTCATACAATTTTAAGATTGCCTCCTTATCACTGCAATCTGAACCCCATTGAGCTTATTTGGGCTCAAGTAAAGCATCATGTCGCAGCTAACAAAAAACTTTAAATTATCTGAGGTGAAAACCTTACTTATTGAGGGCTTAACATTGTCGATAGTAGTGCATGGAGGAATTGCATCAAACATGTTATTGAAGAAGAAAATAAGATGTATCAACTCGACAATGTTGTTGAAGATATGATCGAAGAATTCATCATAACAGCAATACCTATCATCATCAGATCTGCCATTAGAATCTGATTCTGAATGATAATTGAAACGTGCATTTTGTTCTAACTATTATATATTGAAATTGAAGTTTCCAGAAACGCAATTAAACTTACATTATATTTAGGCATATGCTATATTTCATACTTATACCTTAAGGTGTTTTTATCGTTTTTATTATGTTGCCTCTGCTTTATTGTTGTTGTACAATTTTTAAGAAGTACATTTGTTTCTATGTTGTATTTAGTGTAGGCATATTACTGACAACTAACATTTAACATGTTTTAGTCTTGACTGATTTGTCCATAGAAAATTCATTTTAATTATTTTCTAACATTATGTTATTAATTTTTATCTTACTATACTACATGGTCACATGTTAATTATTTAATCGTAATTTGATTTTTATCCTCTATTGTGTTTTACAAATTAATATATTATACTTTATAGCTTAATAAAGACGAATTGCAATTGTCGAAACGTCGCATATGGAATAGAATAAACATAGTTTCACCGAGATTGGACAAGTTTTTTGGCTATCGTTAACTACCCCCGTAAGATTCCCGAAATGTATTCACTGTTACTTTATTTGTATTATTTTATCACCTTATATTATGACTATAACATTCTAAATAAACTACTAAAAGCGTAGTGATTTCATGTTATCCTTTCCTATTATTACAAAATTTTGATAACCAAAGTTTTTCGCTTATGACACTGACAATTTACAATTTGAATTTGCCGCTAATTTTTCATTCTTCGGTGTAATTTGGGCGCCGATCGCAGCGCTATCTACTGCATTCTTAAAGTGAATGGAGTTTAGAAACTGAGTGCCTCACGGGGTTAAACATCGCAAACATATAAGAATTTACAAATGCGTGCCAAAGCAGCGCATGAAATGCAAAGAAAATCAAAACTAGAATATTACAATGAACTACGCAAAATGTACAACTGAACGAATTTAAATTGAAACAGAACAATTATATGAAACTTAACAAACAATTCTATTAACAAAATCTTTTCAAAATAAAATATTAAAATTGTGGAAACTCTATCATTGCATTGATAAAGGTAATCTGGTATGAATAAAAATACAAATTTGAATTTCCGGAAACCCGGGTGCCAGACCACAGCAGTACGTAACACCGAAGAAGAGATGCTACGTATATGCAGGAACAAACAGAATATAAAAATAATATACAGGCCAGATCATGAATGTTTGTAGTTACGTCATATTTGCTTACGTATGCAGCGTCTGAAACAAATCCAGGCACACCAACATTGTTTACAATGAACTGTACGAAATGACAATTGTCAAATTTAATGAGGTTATATGCAGTTTTAATAGATTTTCTTTTATAACTGAAAGGATTGGTTCAGTTTTTAGTCAACGTTGCGTTTTAACAACAATCATGAGTAATGCAACTAATAGGATTCTAAATAGTGAACTTTTCTATTGACAATGCTTTCGTGATCAGGCTAAGCTTATTATTAAATGTGTTCTCAATGAAATAATGTATTACCACAATAATGTAGTTCTCATATCAAAAACCTATTTGCAAATTAAAATGTAGAAAATATTCAAGCAACATAAAAGTATTTAGTTTAATATACATTACCAATGATTAATTAAACAAAAGATGATATTTTTATTTTATGTAGCAAACATAATTTCTATACAATGGTATATACAAAACATAATATTGCAGTAAATTAAATTAAAATATGTCAATATTGAAAGAAAAGAATAGTGAAATTAAAAATATATTTAATTTGTGTCTTCGCTCTCATCTTCTGATCCGCAATTAACTGTCAGAACAAAGTCATGTTTTCTTCACATTCATACCACTCTTTAATTATTTTCCCTGTGTGATTTATGCAATTTTGCCAGGAGTCTGGTGTACAGCTGTCCAAACTTTCTTGCCACATTTCCAATACTTGTTTATCGCCATAACCATCCCGACCAATATGGTTATTATAATATCCTTTCGCATGTGCCCATATAAATTCGATAGCATTGAAATCGCAGTGATACAGAGGAAGTCTTGAAACTTTATGTCCATGTGCTCGAAGTAATTCATCAATAACATAAACCTTAACCATAAATTACTTTACGAACATCCATTATATTTCTCTCTGACACATCACATGTTTTGGGCATCAATCGTGGCTTGTACAGGGCTGTTGAAGCACTCGATGAAGGAACAGCAGATATAGCTTCCTTCTTGCGCTTTGTGTTGTAGATGATACCCATAGAAATGCCCAAAGCATTCGCAACTCTCTACAATTTGTATGTAAGTTTTAATTTAATAGTAACCAATTACAATTTACCTCATGGACCGCATCAACGGATATTAGAGGACTTCTATTTAGCTTTTCCTCCTCGAAATACACTAGTAAACGCCTGACCAACTCTTGGCAACAAGAACTAAGTCGTTTACCAGGCATCTTGAACTGTAACCTAAAAAAATGTTTTAAGTCTTTGTATGTTTCTTTAACACTTCTAAACTTACCACAAACTAAACGATTTACTGCACTATAGCTCTGAAAAGAACTTTTGGCAAAAGAAATAAAATTTGGTAAAAATTCAAACCTAAAGAAGCGTCAATAAACAGTAAAAAGCAGATGTCAAATGTCAACGGAGCGGTAAAATGGGTTAAAATGGCGTGGTTGCATGCCCTGAAGTGAACATTATGAAAAGTCTTATTTACGCATTACTGGACCGTATTCTATCTCACTTCAACTAGTTTGTTGATACTTAATAAAATATGGACGTATAGCTTAAGTAGCTACGACTTATGTTATATACTTCTATCTCGCTTGTCTATATGAATGCTTCCAATTTTTTGAAACTACGCTTGTTTTTACTTTACCGACCTGTTAATGACGTAACTACAAACATTCAAGACTTCCTCTGTAGCTCTGTCCAACTTTGTCCAAACATTGCACTGACTAACTGTAAAAATATTTTCACGCAATCTACAAGAGATAAGATACTGTATGCAGTGTATTGTCCTCCCCGTAATAACAGCACGTTCCGATAACCTTTGATTGTGCAAACACCTGCACGCGCTTTCTCTGTTAAAAGAATCAACAACCTTCCAATGTTATTATCATTATTATTGCACGGTTTGGGTCGGTTTCTTTATAAGGAATATAATGCACTGCACTGCTAAAGGTCACACAATTTCTGTCTGCATACGTTGGCGATAATCAAATCTAACAAAATCGCTCTATAAATTCTATATATAAGCTAATGAACTCCACGGTAAAACAGGTTGCGTTTTGGCTGGGATTTTTACATGCAAATAAAAATGTGATCGTCCTTGAAAAAGCGGGTGCTGCCCTCCTGCGGCTAATTAAGTAAAAATAGGAAGGTACACTTTTCACAGAAACTTTCGACATAATGTAACACACCTACCAATTACTTTACCGAATTAATGAACTGGATTATTTGAGGTGTGTGTATAGTTGGGTTGTATATCGGTATCGTGTTTGTTCTTTTTTTTTTCATAAATTTCGCGTTTTTCGTATCGCAGAGTTGTTATCGGGAATAAATAAGGTGTGAATAACATAATTTGAGGTTAGTAAATTAGAAAATTATTGACTTAATTTAGGTAAAACCCTAATAGCCAAATTTTAATCTACAAATTCTACCAACATGACTTTATAGTCGCTGGTTCTAATCCATTTATTGCTGTATTGATAAATGTAATTCCGTCTGCGATTGTAAACTTTTTCCCAGCAATCCATAATTTACAACTCAGGCTCCATAACGCATCGAATAATACCCTGGTCGAGAGGTTGCAGTAATGAGATAGTATTTGCCGGTAAAAATACAATCTTAATATTGTCATCTTCCATAGCAATGGATTTTGGATGACCAGGTGCATTATCCATTATTAACAATGCTTTAAATGGCAATTTCTCCTGTTCCAAGTATAGTTTGACTTCAAGAATGAAGCATAGGCGAAACCATGCAGTGAAAACTGTTGCTGTAACCCATGCTTTCTTATTGGATTGCCAGAACACAGGTAGATTGCTTTTGTCTTTATTTTTGAGGACGCGAGGATTTTGTGAACGATGTATTACGCCTGGCTTGATCATGTGCCCTTCAACATTAACACATAATAGCAGCGTTAACCTGTCTTTGCATGCTTTGAATCCTGGTGCCTGTTTTGCTGTTTTTTGACATTGCTAATTAAATCATTAATCAAAGGGAATTGATTCCTAATGTCTTCGGCTACACGATTGAATCCATGAGCTAAACAAGTGGTATGAATAATGTTACTATAATTTTTTTTTTAATTTTGCACAGCTTTTATCATGTATGGTGCAGCGTTAGATAACAGTAATTTTTTTTCACAAGGTATACTTTCAGGTAAAAAGAAATTTGATAAACCTTCTTGAACGAATTGGGCAATTGTCACATTTGTTTTTTGAAGTTCTTTACAATAAATTAAATATGATTTTACCTACAATATCTTCATCAAGATTTCCTATTAACAAATGGGCAATATAACGGCCACACTTATCCGTACTTTCATCTACCATGATATAAATAAAATTATTCCCTACCAATTGTTGAATTTCTGCTATTGTTTGCTGGTAATAAATGTGACATAATTTTTTCGTAAGGTACTTTCGTCAGGTATATTATGTTTGCAATATTTTTGCAGAAATAATTTCAAATTAACATTGTTTAATCTTGCTAATGGTATGTTAGACGAAATTAATGCGTTACACAGATCCGTATTATATTCTTCTTGTTCTGAGTTTCGTGAAGTTGATGCTACACATTGACGTATAGATTGCTGCACACATGCGGATCGCTTTAGTTTTTCACATTTTCCAATATGTGATGGAGTTTTAGCGTGTTGATCAATCAGGTATTTTCTCTCAGAAGACACCTATAACAACAATTGTCATTTTATATCAAAAGTTAAAGAATTTAAAAACAATTGTAAAGCTTTTAGTAAAATTAAACTTACCAGTTTACTGCATGCTCGACAAAATATTTTGTTGCCATCCTTTACCAGTTCAGGATACGGCTTAATCCATAAAGAAATTTTGTTCGCTATACTCATTGTATGTACGTACAGTATTTAAAAACGTAACAAAATTACATGCTGCTTCGCTCAAGGATATTCAATGAATGAATAGTTTATTTGGGAATTAATAATAGTAAAACGTATTTACCACATCCCTTCTGCTAGGCGAAATTAAACATGTGCAGTTCTTGGAAAAAAAGTATTAGAGAAACCAATGTAAAAGATTTATCGTTCTGAGAATTGTCGGTTGTCGATCTACATTAGGAATTACTAGGAATTTTTACTAATAGAAAGGATAAGAAAAAGCTTAAATATGCAATATATGCAATCACTAATTAGCGCTAATTAACTTCATTTAGTGTAATACTTCTACATATAGACTATAATTAAAGATATGCAAAAAATAAAATATATGCACTTTGCATATAATCCGGTCTCTACATATCACCAATCATGGACTCACAACCAAATAGAATTATTGCATGAATTTTTTGATAATCGGATAGTAAACTATCCACCACGATCTCCAGATTTGACAATTATGGATTATCTCATTTATCCACACCTTATATAAAAGTGAGCTTCAGCGAGAAAAAAAATATCACGTTCATTTTATTTCGGCTGAGCTATGACAATTCGCCGAACGTTAATAAATCTGTGTTGCAGCCTCGTGCGTAGATACGCCTTACAGCTAAAGCCCTTCCCATTTCCAGTCCCCCAGAATGCAATCCACAGCTTGCGACTTTTCACCCTGTATAGATTTTATGACATTTTTGTTATTAACACTTCTGTGTTTCTTCCCAAATTTCTTTTTATCCATAAGGAAATAAAAGCAGCGTTTGTATGATAATCTTAGGATAATATACCGCAAGCACAATTAAATTAATAGCTAATTTTATCACAGTTATTCATCTAATCTGTACAAGATCACCTTCCCAGTATATCGTATATAACCAAGAAATTGCGCAAATCTAACTTCGTCTATTATGCCGCTGCAAGTAAATATGTAGAAACTACCACATACAATAATGAGACAATAATGACGGCAAGCAACCCGACAGCGTTTCAAGGTAATGGGAACGCGTGTTATACCACTTCACAATCGATCTGTAAGTTGGCAAATCCACCGCACAGCTATTTCCACTTAATAGGTTATCTGTTGAACGTAATCTGTATCTAGCCGGTCTTTTGTTTGGCGCAACAGTCAGTCCCGGGTGTGTATATAGGATCTAATGAAATGCGGTAGCCTTCCGACAAGCACGAATTGCGTTATGAACAAAGAAATGCGCTTAAGTGCATCAAGGCATAAATTAAAAAAAAATAGCGTTTAACTGGCGCTGTGTTCCTTCCTGGTTTTGCTCGGAGAAGTCGTTAGATTGCTTGGCAATTGCTTAAGACATCGTTACTCATTCACATAAATAATGAAAGAGAATCTGCGTGCGTTATACTGCTTGGGAGTATGTCAGTGACGGTTTCTTCTATGATTTTGCAGGTTTGACTAACCACCAAAAGTTATAATAGAAAAAAATATTTTTTTTTTTTATTTAATTTATAAAATGAAAGAAAGGGTAATTACACATTTATTTGCACGAGATTGGTATCAATTTTTTTATTATTGAACACGTAGTGCTAGTTAGGTAATTGTATATTGTTGTTCTGCCTACGTTGTTTTCAAATTTCAAAGTCGTGATAGTGACTGTCCCTCAAAGCCTAAGAGAAGACATAAAATATTAACTCTTGGTGAAAAACTGCGAATTCTTGATTTAATACAACAAGAAAGAAAATCTTATGCTGAGGTAACAAGGATATATGGTAAAAATGAATCCTCCATACGCGAGATTGCAAAAAAGGAGAATCTAGTTTTTCTGTGGCACCCCAGACTGCCAAAAAAACTTCCACAATACGCAATAAAGTACTAATAAAGCTAGAAAGAGCGTTAAATTTATGGATTGAAGATATGAATAGGAAACATATACCGATCAGTGGTAATATTTTACAGCAAAGGGCCTTAAGTCTTTATGAAAACCTTAAAAAAGGCAGCACTGAAGAATACATAAAACCATTCACAGCAAGTTAGGGGATGGTTGAATAGATTCAGGAGCAGATATAACTTGAAAAATTTAAAGATCACTGGAGAAGCTGCATCTGTTGACGAAGAAGCTGCTGCTACGTTTCCGGCTGAGTTAAAGGATTGTTGAAGAGGAAGGCTACCACCCAAAAAACGAGTGTTCAACTGCGATGAAAGGTTTGCTGTGGAAAAAAATGCCAAGTAGAACGTATACTCATAAAAAAAAAAGTATTTTTAAAAGCACCTTTACGAATCCAATTTTATAAGGAGCGACTTCCCGGTGTTAAGTTGCCTCTTGAACCGATTATTACGAGATGGGGTACATGGTTAGAGGCTGCATTTTTTTTCGCCGATAATTTTCAAGGAATAAAAAATGTAATTCTTGAAATCAACGACGACTGCATTGCTCTAGAAAACTGTAAAAAGATAGTAACATCAACAGAATTGCTACAAAACCTTTTGTATATTAAGTCAAATTATAGCTTTATTTCAAGTCCCATTCGTAAACTAGAAACGCGAGGGATGTCGCTCTCGGAATCAGTCGAAATAGTAGACGAATTTGATATGCTATGTAAGAAGGTTAAGGGTACAATAGGTGATTCTATATACATTAAACTTAAAAAAAGTGATAAATAAAAATGCGGGGTATTTGAAATTGAAGAAAGTTAAGAAAATTTTGGAAGGTGAAACAGTAAACGATTTCGATATTAATTTTAGTTTAGAATGTATTGCAAAGTTAAAAATGCGCCAATTACATCTGTGGAAGTTGAAAGAAGCTTTTCTATTTCCAAACATATGTATTCTGATAGAAGACAAAACAAAAACAATTTTGAAAAACATTTAATTATAAATTGTTTTAGAAATATGTTGTGCAAAAATTTTGTGCAATAAAGTTAATGTTTAAATTTCTGCTATTATTTATCTTATGTAAAAATTTTGGATATTGTCGCAATTATTTGCATATATGCCCCAGGTTTATGCATATTTTCTCAAAAATCGATGCATATATATGCGCATATATTCCAGTTTTTCTTTGCATATTGTAGTTGTAAAATTAAAGTTCTTTCCAATCGTCAAATTTATAATTTATTTACTACATTAAATTATAAGTCTAGTAAGATTGGAAAGAACTTTAATTTTACAATAATACTTTTTATTGTTACACTTGTCTTATGGGATGTTGCATTATGTTACTGGAAATATCCCCTTGCCCATTTATGGAATTATTAAAGAATATTGGAGCAATAAGAATCTGAGAGAAACAGCAAGTCAAACGCCTATTTTTGGAGAATGCAAGCAGGGCCGGGATTGGGAAGGCTCAGCCTCAAAGTAATAAATTAATTTTAGAGTTGTATAATGCAATTTATTTACAGGCATAGATTTTTTTTATTTTATCTTAGTTATACAATACATGGCAGGCTACAACCATATTATATAATAATACGTGAGTTAAAGGACCATTTTTACAAACACACTGATTATAACTGTAACATTTTTTTTTCATGTTTAAATTTTTGTTGGCATTTAAGTCTATATCACCATTCTTAATATTTTCTAAAATATCTTTTTTTACAGACAATTTTACACCATTTCTCTAAAGTATGATTCGATAATAAAAACTTTTTTAAATGTCAATAAACCAATACAATATACATGCGAGATGTATTCTATCTGTCACTGCCAACATATTTTAAATAAATAAAATATAAATGGCTTGCTAGAGAATAAATTTAATTGATCATATTGCATAATGGAATCAAACAAATTTGACGGCTTAATGACGTTAAGTTTGAGGTTATGTCACGTTAGAAAAATGTCAGTCGAACTCAAAGCGTTCTTGATTGTTTATTATATACAACACCACAGATCGTTTTATTATATACACAGAGATTCAAAATGATTGTCAAATCCACTCCTATAGATAGTAACAGGGTGTAGGTATATGCCGCGTGTTTGTAATGAAGGTTTGAACTAAGTCAGTGTTGGAACACAAGAAAGTAAACGGATCTGTCATGAATAAGGAAAACGTAACCTGTATTTGAACTCGCATTATATAAATGACTATGGATTGGTGTTTCTGCTTATAAAAATGAAATGTAATTAATTTAACTTTACTAAGTTATGATTTTACAATTCAGTACTAACTGGTGTTTAACTAAATTTATTTATTACTTTAAATTATAACATACAATTAGTATAATTATTAAGTGACAAAACTGCATCTCTCTGTTCTTCTATGGTATGCATGCGGTTTCTATAGATCCTATTTTTTAGATAGCCGAACATGAAGTAATCTAATGGGGTTAGATCAGGCGATCTTGGTGGCCATCTTTGTGCTCTAACGAACCTGTCAGCAAAAAACTGTTGAAGATATTGGCAGGTTTGTCGAGTGGTATGTGCTGGAGCATTATCGTGCTGAAAATAACCTGCTTCAAGCTCATTTTCTTGTAACTCTGCAATAAATAATTCCAACATCTGTTGGTAACGTTGGGCTGTTACAGTTTCCTCGAAGAAAATTGGCCCTATTATTCGTTGCCTGGACAGAGCTAACCAAACTCCAACTTTTATGGGATGCAATTGCGTTTCTCGAAATTCGTGTGGATTTTCTGCAGACCAGATACAATAGTTTTGTAAATTGATATAGTCTGTTGGATAAAACCAGGCTTCATCCGAGAAAAATGATTTGTTTAGTAAGTCATCGTCCCTTAAATTGTTATTAAACCAATGACAATATTCCAATTGCCTATCGTGATCTAATGGTAATAATTCCTGTACCGTAGAAACTTTATAGGGATAAAAATGTAACTTTCTTTTGACAGCTCATTGCGCTGAAGTGTATGATAAGCCTATAAAATTATAAAATGTAATAAACTATTTCACTTAATGTTAATATTGATTTTTTACCTGTTTGTTGAGCTAATTACCACAGATAAATTTCCTTATTTTCTTATAGTATTCAGAAATACTATTGTTGGTGATATTAGATGTAAATATAAACGATTTGAAAAAAATTATAAGATAAATAATCGAAAGATACTACAACACGCACGCCAATGTCGCTACATGTCAAGAAAATTCATTTAATGTATGAAATTTGTATGTAGCTAACTTCGCTCATTAAATTGGTAATAAGTATAGATATTTTTTTCCGGAAAACAGTTTTTTTCTTACGACAATCATTTTGAATCACATGGTATTCTGGCAAATTGCTGAAGCATTAATCGCGTTACACCTTAGTAAACTACAGAAATCTTGTACCTATCGCCAACATACTACATCGTAACACATGCAGTTTGGTACTGCGCACTCGCAACAGTTTCTAAATAAAGAGAATAGTTATCTCCCTCTAGGTGTCTTTTTCATTTTCAGTAAGGCTCGCATGTTGGTAGTGGTGGGTTGTACGACCGTCGCCTGCGCTCTACGTGAACTCGTTATTGTGATTGCCGCGCGCGATTTTTTTTTGGCCTTATCAATTAAGTGCCCCCCGAGAATCAACCCAGCTCTTCGTACAGTACCGTATTAGAATCTTCAGGAATAACGGCGAGAGAATAATAATTGATTTAATCAAATCCCTGACGAAGAAATGTTACGAGACGACAGTAAAGGAAGAGTACTTAACATTAAAATTCTCTCCTCACCGTCTCTGGTTGGCAGTTCTCCTCATTGTTGTTATTGAGTTTATTTTTTTTAATATATATATATCTCTATTATTATTGTTTAACGCGTTTCAAACTCGCGTTTTGTGCGTGCGCTAAATCCTCTTTGATGCGACTGCGGAAAATTCGAAAAATATGATCTCCAGAACACTATTCAATTGTGATACGCTACTGTGTTGTGCCTACATTATTATGTTGTGTTGTATTTTATCTTTAAGTGGATATTCGCACGCCTCTCCACACCAAAAACGGGCGGTCATCACTGACAAAGAGGTGAGTTTATTGCCATTATTTCGTCCCGCAAAGAAAGACAAAAACATACACATAAAATGACAGATGCATTGTTCTAACCTCAAACAACAAAGTGTTGACAGTTGATAGATGAACAAATAAAATGCAAACTTAAAGTAAATATACAGATATATAAACAAAGAATCATTTTCCTTTAAATTTTATAGAGCAACTAACCTTTTTTTTATAAACAATTGTCACATGTTGATTAAATTGCTAAAATTATATTTCAAGGTTGGTAATTGTTTGAAGTTTAAGTGTCATTACTTTGATACAAAAACAAAAAAGATACATAAATGACAGATGCATTGACCTAACCTCAAATAACGAAGTTCTGACAGTTGATAGGTTAACAAATAAAATACAAACTTAAACTAAATATATAGATATATAAATAAAGGATCATTATTTTCCTTTAAAATTTATAGAGCAACTAACCTTTTTTATAGATAATTGTCACATTTTGGTTAAATTGCCAAAATTATATTTCAAGGTTGGTAATTGTTTGAAGTTTAAGTGTCATTAAAAAGATACATAAATAACAGATGCATTGACCTAACCTCAAATAACGAAGTCTTAATTGTTGATAGATGAACAAATAAAATACAAACTTAAACTAAATATGCAAATATATAAATAAAGAATCATTATTTTCCTTTAAATTTTACAGAGCAACTAACTTTTTTGATAGACAATTGTCACATTTTGGTTAAATTGCCAAAATTATATTTCAAGGTTGGTAATTGTTTGAAGCTTAAGTGTCATTAGCTTGTGACAGTCAAAACTTTGATGCAAAGACAAAAAAGATACATAAATGATAGATGCATTGACCTAACCTCAAATAACGAAGTCTTAATTCTTGATAGTTGAACAAATAAAATACAAACTTAAACTAAATATGCAGATATATAAATAAAAAATCATTATTTTCCTTTAAATTTTATAGAGCAACTAACTTTTTTTGTTTATAGATAATTGTCACATGTTGATTAAATTGCCAAAATTATTTTTAAGGTTGGTAATTGTTTGAAGTTTGTCATTACCTTGTGACAGTCAAAACCTTGATGCAAAGACAAAAAAGATACATAAAATGACAGATGCATTGACCTAACCTCAAATAACGAAGTCTTAATTGTTGATAGATGAACAAATAAAATACAAAGTTAAACTAAATATACAGATATATAAATAAAGAATCATTATTTTCCTTTAAAATGTATAGAGCAACTAACTTTTTTTATAGACAATTGTCACATTTTGGTTGAATTGCCAAAATTATATTTATATTTCAAGGTTGGTAATTGTTTGAAGTTGAACTGTCATTACCTTGTAACAGTCAAAACTTTGATGCAAAGACAAAAAAGATACATAAATGACAGATGCATTGACCTAACCTCAAATAAAGAAGTCTTAATTGTTTATAGATGAACAAATAAAATACAAACTTAAACTAAATATGGAGATATATAAACAAAGAATCATTATTTTCCTTTAAAATGTATAGAGCAACTAACTTTTTTTATAGAGAATTGTCACATTTTGGTTAAATTGCCAAAATTATATTTCAAGGTTGGTAATTGTTTGAAGCTTAAGTGTCATTAGCTTGTGACAGTCAAAACTTTGATGCAAAGACAAAAAAGATACATAAATGATAGATGCATTGACCTAACCTCAAATAACGAAGTCTTAATTCTTGATAGTTGAACAAATAAAATACAAACTTAAACTAAATATGCAGATATATAAATAAAAAATCATTATTTTCCTTTAAATTTTATAGAGCAACTAACTTTTTTTATAGAGAATTGTCACATTTTGGTTAAATTGCTAAAATTATATTTCAAGGTTGGCAATTGTTTGAAGCTTAAATGTCATTCCTTTATGACAGTCAAAACTTTGATGCAAAGACAAAAAATATACATAAAATGACAGATGCATTGACTTAACCCCAAATAACAGCCGTGACAGTTGATAGGGGAACAAATAAAATACAAACTTAAACTAAATATGGAGATATATGAACAAAGAATCATTATTTTCCTTTAAAATGTATAGAGCAACTAACTTTTTTTTATAGAGAATTGTCACATTTTGGTTGAATTGCCAAAATTATATTTAGATTTCAACGTTGGTAATTGTATGAAGTTGAAGTGTCATTACCTTGTAACAGTCAAAACTTTGATGCAAAGACAAAAAAGATACATAAATGACAGATGCATTGACCTAACCTCAAATAAAGAAGTCTTAATTGTTTATAGATGAACAAATAATATACAAACTTAAACTAAATATGCAGATATATAAACAAAGAATCATTATTTTCCTTTAAAATTTATAGAGCAACTAACTTTTTATAGACAATTGTCACATTTTGGTTGAATTGCCAAAATCATATTTATATTTCAAGGTTGGTAATTGTTTGAAGTTGAAGTGTCATTACCTTGTAACAGTTAAAACTTTGATGCAAAGACAAAAAAGATACATAAATGACAGATGCATTGACCTAACCTCAAATAAAGAAGTCTTAATTGTTTATAGATGAACAAATAAAATACAAACTTAAACTAAATATGGAGATATATAAACAAAGAATCATTATTTTCCTTTAAAATGTATAGAGCAACTAACTTTTTTTATAGAGAATTGTCACATTTTGGTTAAATTGCTAAAATTATATTTCAAGGTTGGCAATTGTTTGAAGCTTAAATGTCATTCCTTTATGACAGTCAAAACTTTGATGCAAAGACAAAAAATATACATAAAATGACAGATGCATTGACTTAACCCCAAATAACAGCCGTGACAGTTGATAGGGGAACAAATAAAATACAAACTTAAACTAAATATGGAGATATATAAACAAAGAATCATTATTTTCCTTTAAAATGTATAGAGCAACTAACTTTTTTTTATAGAGAATTGTCACATTTTAGTTGAATTGCCAAAATTATATTTATATTTCAAGGTTGGTAATTGTTTGAAGTTGAAGTGTCATTACCTTGTAACAGTCAAAACTTTGATGCAAAGACAAAAAAGATACATAAATGACAGATGCATTGACCTAACCTCAAATAAAGAAGTCTTAATTGTTTATAGATGAACAAATAAAATACAAACTTAAACTAAATATGGAGATATATAAACAAAAAATCATTATTTTCCTTTAAAATGTATAGAGCAACTAACTTTTTTTATAGAGAATTGTCACATTTGGTTAAATTGCTAAAATTATATTTCAAGGTTGGCAATTGTTTGAAGCTTAAATGTCATTCCTTTATGACAGTCAAAACTTT
Organism: Protaetia brevitarsis; assembly: GCA_004143645.1. NCBI lineage: Eukaryota > Metazoa > Arthropoda > Insecta > Coleoptera > Scarabaeidae > Protaetia > Protaetia brevitarsis. Next base: position 2,450,547 of record RXPK01000063.1, read on the forward strand.
GATGCAAAGACAAAAAATATACATAAAATGACGATGCATTGACTTAACCCCAAATAACAGCCGTGACAGTTGATAGGGGAACAAATAAAATACAAACTTAAACTAAATATACAGATATATAAATAAAGAATCATTATTTTCCTTTAAATTTTATAGAGCAACTGACTTTTTTTATAGATAATTGTCACATTTTGGTTAAATTACTAAAATTATATTTCAAGGTTGGTAATTGTTTGAAGTTCAAGTGTCATTACCTTGTAACAGTCAAAACTTTGATGCAAAGACAAAAAAGATACATAAAATGACAGATGCATTGACCTAACCTCAAATAACGAAGTCTTAATTGTTGATAGATGAACAAATAAAATACAAACTTAAACTAAATATACAGATATATAAATAAAGACTCATATTTTCTTTTAAATTTTATAGAGCAACTAACTTTTTTGATAGACAATTGAAGATCTTTTTTGCATGAATCAAGGTGTTTTGTACCCATCTTTCACATAGCACCATTGAAAATGCCAGAAATTCAAGAACACCAGAGTCTTGTGAATGTATGAAGGGGTTATGTTATAATACTTTTGAGAAAAATTACATAAAAAACTTAATTTCTGAAAAAGTTTGATTTTGTAACATAAAACCTTCATCCACTCGTGTCTTCAATTGCCAGATGTTGGTTAAATTGCCAAAAGTATATGTTAAGGTTGGTAATTGTTTGAAATTCGTCATTACCTTTGATGGAAAGACAAAAAAGATATATGATGACAGATGCATTAACTTAACCTCAATATAATGAAGACTGACTCAATTATTATCTATCCTTAAAATCCGGTCACTACTGGTCAAGATTTTACAAGAAAATTACTGTAAAGCTTCCTAAAATCGCACGGATTGACGGTATTTTACTGTATCACTTACCAATTGTTCGTATTTTATTATGCGTCATATGAAATTAATTGGATCGAATTGGCTAAAATTACATCTAAATTAATCTGACGCAGAATCAATGTAAAACCCCTCAAGAAACGGCACTTTACCTCGAAGCTTGATTAAAACAAGTAATTGCAAAATATACTCCATATATGCCTGATGTATACACATATACGTCAATGCAAAACCTAAAAGCAATTTCGCTAATAATAAAATACGACAAAGAACCGTTATCGAGAACGCCAATTTAATAACGTGCCTAATAATAACGGCCAGCCATACTAATACAGTTACTGGTTATTAACAGTCGTTCTGGTGACTAAGAAATAAACTACAAACAGCAGACATAAGGCAATTACATTCGACTGTATATAGACTTTGAGAACCTAAAGTAAAGTAGTCATTTGAGCGAAGCATTTAAAGTATGAAGTATGTTCCTAAACATATTGTTTATGCTATTGAAAAGCCGAATTTCCGGACCGCAGGAAATCATATGGATAAGAATTCTGTTTTGACTGGCGCGAGTCTGCCATTCTAGGAATTGTAACCGCTTCTTTTGAAACCCATTGACGTTAATTGGTAAATAAGAGGAAAGACATAATAAAAACCGAAGAAGGAAACACACAAAGAAACGCCTCCAATAGCGATGTTTAGTAATCGATGTTTATTATCTGGAACACGTCTATAGATTGCTGGAAGATTGGGAAATTGCATACGGGGGGATTTTCTTGGCTCATTGATTACTAGCAAAAATCCAGGAATAATTTTGGTGATAGTTCACGTTGTTTAGAAGTAAATGGTTAACTAATTATATGGAAGTCGATTTTATAGGAATAAAAAAACCTTGTACACTGACAGAAATAATTAATTAATATGTTCAGAGCTTGTGAAGCAGTCAGATATAAACAGAAATTAAAATTTCCAGGAAAACGCTTCAACAAATACTTTTTAAAACAAAGCGGATGTACTGTTCATATACTTATTTTAAGGCGAATCTGGACGACTTTTTAATGAGATTCTCTGCCAATAGATGGCGCGCATTTTTTTTTCAGCAGTTTTTAGACATACCAATCAAAATATTTTAAATTTGATAAAGCCGTAATTTTGAAAGCAGTATTTAAAATTGCGCTAACGTCTTATTTTTTGAGCGACTTTTGTTAAACAAACTAACTAACCCTATCTTTAAATGTTTGTAGTTGGCTCTGAAAAGGTGTTAATGTCAAATTCATGTGTTATTCTATGAGTAACCATGCGAGAATGTCGTTGTTCGAATAGTCGTTTCTATAACATTGCGTCGTACAAAAATGTAATTGCGATGAAATACATAAACACTGATAGTTAGTCAATGAAAATACAGAAATCGTCACATAGATGGCACTTCTCCTATTTCATTCCAGTAACAGAACATATTTAGTATAAATAGCAAGGCAAATGCGATGATATAATATTTAATATAAACCTCTACCGTGTTCTTTGAAAGCAATATTTCTTTGGATCAATTGAATAAAATTATAATCATTCGAAACTATAACTTTTGTGTACAACACATGAAAATAATCTTATTTTAAGTAACTTTTATTGTTTACCCAACATAAGAGTGTTGTATTAACATAAACCGAAATAATGTTCACTGAAACATTACAATAAAAGGTTTTGAAACTTTTTTTTTTGTTGAGTTAAACAAAAATAACGTTATTTCAAAGAAATTATATAAATGTTGGTTTGTTTGAAACATAAACTTGGTGCAGTGAAAGTATATTTTGCGTTGACATTACTTATCTTTTTGTGTTCTTCTTACTTATTGTTAGTTTAGTGTCCTACCAAGGTTTTATGCAAACATTGTTTTATGGGTTGAATAAATCCAATGGTCGTGTTGTTTATATACAACCCAAAAAGTGTGTTAAATTAATGCATTTTGGGTTGACTAAACACATTTTTTTCTCAGTGTACCTACATTAAAATAAAGTACGTTTATTTTATAAAGTTCAAAGAATGCATGATTTACATATATTACTTCTCAATCGCTCTAGTTCATAGGTTCCCAACATTAAAACATTTAAGTAAGCATTAAGCATAAACCAACTAATTGATTCGATTTAGAACTGTCGGTAACAAGTCTATGCAAGCTGGTAAGCAAAGATGTGATTTACGCAATCAAGCATGTTTCGACAAAAATACGGGAACTTGTAACAACCTATTTGCAGGGCAAGTGCACCGGGGTACCGCAAACAAACAAAGGCATACAAATTGCTGCGTGCTCGAAATAAAATCTTTAAAAGACAGGGATAGCTCTTCTAATGTTTTATTGTTTTTGTGTGCTTCGCCAGTGATCCATACTCGCGCGTGACTGATAAAGTAAAGAAGTCATTACAGCCGTTAGTTTTATAACTTTCTATAAATCGATTGAAAAGCCAACGTATTGAAATTGTGAATTCCAAAATGTCTGAAACTAAGAAGAAATGTCGGCAGTACAACATTGAGTATTTGAAATATGGATTTACGCAATCTCCAACAAACCAATTATTACCTATGTGTTTAATTTGCCAAAAAAGTATTTTCAAATGAAGCCATGAAGCCTTCTAGGCTCCAAGAGCATTTGAATAAAATACATGCTGATAAAAAGGATAAAGATTTATCCTATTTTCAAGGACAAGGACTTGAAAAGAAATATTTAAAACAGCCAACTATATCAAACCTTTTTGCATCGTGTTCTAAACAAGAAGATGATGGACTACGAGTTTCATATAGTATTTCATTATTAATCGCAAAAGCGGGAAAACCACACCCAATTGGTGAGGGATTAATTATGCCGGCAGTCAAAGAGGTAATCGAAATTGTTCTTCATCATAAGACGCCATCAGATATTATCAAAAAAATTCCTTTTAGTAATAATACAGTGCAAAGAAGAATCGATGAAATGGCTACTAAAGACGTTGCACTATCATTATGTGATTACTTAAAGATTTCCAAATTTTCCATTCAACTCGATGAATCAACTTTACCAAATAACGAAACTCTTGGCTTACGTCCGATCCATAAAAGAAGAAAAAAATTGTCAAGAGTTATTATTTGCAAACAATTTGGAAACTGATACAAAGGGAGAATCCATATTTAATACCATGCATTTTTTTTTTTTCAAGAGAAAGAAATGCGCGGAAACTTGAATGACATCGCTTATTTGACAGACCTTTTTAAAATATTTAATGACGTTAATTTACAATAAATTGCAAGGTGATGAGTTGAATTTAATAAAAACAAAAAACGTTATAGCTGCTTTTGTGGGAAAACTTCTTCTATTCAAACGAAATCCACTTTCCGACATTATCAGTAAAACAGGAAGATTTACTTACTTACTGCCAATACTTGGACGCTCTTCATGCTGATTTTACAGAGCGATTCCAGGATATTTTAAATATGCATATACTAAGATGGGTTTTAGAACCTTGCGCAAATACAGACACAACAGAATCATCAAATTTAGAAGAAGAATTCGTAGAACTCACAACTAATGAAGAATTAAAAGAAAAGTTCAGAAATGAATACCAAGAGTTCTGGCTTTAAAAATCAATATTGTGGGAAATAGTACAGAAAGTTTTAATTGCGTTTCCTTCGTCATATTTGGCTGAGCGTGGGTTTAGTGCAGTAGTTAATTTACTGTCTAAGAAAAGGAATAGACTGCAGATCACTGAGCGTGGTGATTTACGACTGATGTTAACTAAATTGAAACCCGACATTAACAAATTGTTAAAACTCTACCAGCTTCAACTATCTCATTGATATTTATGTTTCTTATTGAATTGTTTTTTGTTATACAGGGTGATTCGCAATATATACGACAAACTTTAAGCGCTGATTCCTGGGATTATTTTGATCATAAAAGTTCATAAGAACATCCAAAATCGTTTAGTTCTAAAGTATACAATGTTTAATAGTAAGTTAACATAATTAATGTTTTTATTATAAATTAACAAAATAATTAGCAAAACAAAATTTACTTATACTAACTGTTGAAAATGACCGCCCCCAACTGCAATACAAGCTTCTATCCTCCGTCGTATTGACTGGCGAGTCCGTTCTAAAATACCAGGAGTATTTCGAATTGTTTGAAAAGCTGCGATAATACGATTCCTCAGTTTATCGACATTTTCAATGGAAGTCGTATAAACTAATGATTTAAGGTGACCCCAGAGAAAAAAGTCCAAAGAATTTAAGTCTGGAGACTGAGGAGGCCACGGTTGAGGACCCGTCCTATCCACCGATCTGAATACGTATTGTCCAGAAACTCGCGAGCAACTAAACTAAAATGCGCTGGAGCACCGTCATGCATAAAATACATTTGTAATCTTAATTGCAACGGAACTTCTTCCAGCAGTAGTGGTAGCTGCTCTTCAAGAAAATTGCGGTATACCTCACCATTTAACCGCATCGGTAAAAAATGTGGACCTATCAAGTGATCTCCAACAATTCCGGCCCACACATTGACAGAGAATTGATGTTGATGACGGGCATTCACTAGTTCGTGCGGATTTTATTCAGCCCATATGTGATTATTATGAAAATTAATAATCGCGTTTCTAGAGAAAGTAGCCTCGTCGGTGAAGAATATTTGAGTCAAATAGTCAGGACTTTGTGCGATTTTGTGTTGCATCCATTGACAAAGCCACTCTTTGCGGAAAATCAGCCGACAAAGTGCCTGCACCCGTTGAATGTGATATGGATACAACAGTTGATCTTCAATATTCTCCAAACTGTGGCCTGACAATGTTTAAAGCAAACGCAATTTTCTGGTGCTTGTAGTAGGATGTTCCTCAATTTTATTTATACCATTTCTTCAACTTTGGAGTTCTCACTGTAGATGTGTGCCCGTTATCAGTCGTTCCGTTTTTTTCCGTTTCACTAAGACGTTGGTGAAGACGGGCAATATTGAATGATGCGGATGATCGGTTTCGGGTATCGTTCTTCATAAAGACGTCTAGCAGCACGCGAATTTCCATTGGCAAGACCGTAAAAGAAATATGCGTATCACACATTCTCAGCATTCGTTGTAATTCATTTTAGAAAACACAGAAACTGGCAAAAACTGAATGAATACTCTGACAACTATTGACAAATATTTGAAATGACAAATAAACAATTTCCTCTCAACACAATAGTTTTTGAAGAACACTGTGATCTTACTCGTGTTAGTCATAGTTTATTAATTTATTATTAAACATTCAATAACTTTAAAACCAAACCGTTTTGACAGTATATACTCATATGAACTTTTATGATCAAAATAACCTCAGGAATCAGCGCTTAAAGTTTATCGCATATATTGAGAATCACCCTGTATATTTTTTTTTTACTAATTTTGATTAATCGTTTTGTCTTTGCCTTTGTGCAGTGCCCCAGTGCGGGGTGCTCCAGTTTTGTGTATTGTCTTGTATTTGTCGGTTAGGTTATAATTTTGTTAATAAGACTTTGTATGGTCTTTGTCTGAATTAAATGTTTTTATTATAATATGTTTTTGTATTTTTAAATAATTAATAATCATGACCCTCAGCTACCACCACGAGTAGCACGATTACACACACACAGAGAGAGAATTAATTTTTAATTTGTGATTATTAATAGATAATAGACAGACATATAAAATTGGTGTAATTAACTAATATATAAAGGGGGGGGGGTTGGATTTTTTTTCTTGTAAAGGAGGTGGTAGTCAATAAAAGGTTGAGAACCTATGCTCTAGTTGCAGCTTTATAATTTTTAGTTCATCAGTTACATTTTGCCTAACGCAGGTTTAAACTGCTCAGGTGCTAGTTATATTTCGTATTCTCTCGTTTATAGCTGTAAGATTCGTACATAATATAATCACGCGATAATACAAAAATAAATACGCCTCGTAGATATACATAGGTGCGGATTGAGAAATTTCGCACTCAATTTCCAGACACCTCTCGCATCCAACACCAAAAACATACAAACTACACGCGTCCAGATACGCTTGGGCGATAGATTGCTAGCTAGATACCATATTCCGACGTTTTCCTATCGATTCGTTCCCGAGTAAAGCGGCTCCCGTTTCCAGACGGGCGCCTAATCAAAACAAACAGGAACATATGTGTGTATATATATAATATATATGACTGTATTCTATGTTCTCCTACCGAGATCCGAATGTTTTCGGATTTTCGCACGACTTTCACTTCTCCATCGCCGATTGGAAGGTGTCGGACGCATGCATATGCATGTGTTAGTATATGTATATTTAGTTCAAGGGGTCATCAACTTTTAGCGCGTTTATATGGCCAGTTTTTAGTTTGTTTTCGTCGAGGTCTGGTTATAGCAGAACGAAGGTCTGAATTCTGAATAATTGTCCGTAATTATACAGGATGATCTATTATTATTATTATTTCTGCGAGAAACATCGAGGGGAAAGTTTTAAATAAAGAGCGAAGTAATAATAATGATAATATCGTCCTTTTCTTAATATTAATACATAATGGAACACGCAAAGTGAGTTAATCATAGGCGAAGTTTAGTGGTTAGCTATTCTTCCACTTAACCTATGATTAATTAATTACTAATTACATAAAGTAATGTTCAGCTAAACAAATAAAAAATAAATTACATAATGCATGCGTGCAATAAAAAAGTGGTAGAAAATAAATCAATATTAAATATATTTTTTAAATAATTAAAAGTACTCCATACTATAAATGAACTACTAAGTGTTTTTGGAAAGCTTAGAAAGTATCAATGTTTACCCAGTGGCAGTGTAGGGCTCCATAATGTAGGTATTACACTAAATACCTACATCAACTTTCATTTTTTAAGGTTCATCCTAATCATTTATATCGCCGAATAATAATATCAGGCGATTTTTATCCTTGCACTAGTGGAATCCCACAGCGATCTATTTTAGGCCCAATTTCGTTTATAATTTTCATACATACATTCTCAATATATGCGACAAACTTTAAGTAAGTTAAAGTTAAAAGTTCATATGAGTATATGTCCAAAACGGTTTGGTTTTAAAGTTATTGAATGTTTAATAATAAATTATGAACTATGACTAACACGATATAATATCACAGTTGGTTCTTCAAAAACTATTGTGTTGAGAGGGAATTGTTTATTTGTCATTTCAATATTTGTCAATAGTTGTCAGAGTATTCACTCAGTTTATTGGCAGTTTCTGTTTTCTCAAATGAATTACACGAATGCTGAGATGTGTGATATGCATTTCGTTTACCGTCTTGCCAATGGAAATTCGCGTGCTGCTAGACGTCTTTATGAAGAACGATACCCGAACCGTATCATCCTGCATCATTCAATATTTGCCCATCTTCACCAACGTCTTAGTGAAACGGGAAATTTAAAAAAATGGACGACTGATAACGGGCACTCATCTACAGTGAGAACTCCACAAGTTGAAGAAATGATACTAAATGAAATTGAAGAACATCCTACTACAAGCACCAGAAAAATTGCGTTTGCTTTAAACATTAGTCAGGCCACAGTTTGGAGAATATTGAAAGAGCAACTGTTGTATCCATATCACATTCAAGGGGTGCAGGCACTTTTGCCGGCAGATTTTCCGTAAAGAGTGGCTTTCTGTCAATGGATGTAAACACAAAATCCTGACTATTTGGCTCAAATATTCTTCACCGACGAGGCTACTTTCTCTAGAAACGCGATTATTAATTTTCATAATAATCACATATGGGCCGAAGAAATTCCGCACGAACTAGTGAATGCCCATCATCAACATCAATTGTCTGTCAATGTGTGGTCCGGAATTGTTGGAGATCACTTGATAGGTCCACATTTTTTACCGATGCGGTTAAATGGCGAGGTATACCGCAATTTTTTTGAAGAGGAGCTACCCCTACTGCTGGAAGAAGTTCCGTTGCAATTAAGATTACAAATGTGTTTTATGCATGACGGTGCTCCAGCGCATTTTAGTTTAGTTGCTCGCGTGTTTTTGGATAATACGTATCCAGATCGGTGGATAGGACGGGGAGGTCCACAACTGTGGCCTCCTCGGTCTCCAGACTTAAATTCTTTGGACTTTTTTCTCCGAGGTCACCTTAAATCATTAGTTTATACGACTCCCATTGAAAATGTCGATGAACTGAGAAATCGTATTATCGCAGCTTTTCAAACAATTCCGAATACCCCTGGTATTTTAGAACGGACTCGTCAGTCAATACGACGGAGTATAGAAGCTTGTATTGCAGTTGGGGGCGGTCATTTTCAACAGTTAGTATAAGTTAATTTTGTTTTACTAATTATTTTGTTAATTTATAATAAAAACATTAATTATGTTAACTTACTATTAAACATTGTACAGCTTTAGAACTAAGCGATTTTGGACATATGATCTTGATGATCAAAATAACCCCAGGAACCCGCGCTTAAAGTTTGTCGTATATATTGAGAATCACCCTGTATATCAAGCTTTTATTATTTTCACATAGGGTATTTCACGTAAGTGGTTCATTAAAAGTTTAAGATGTTTTATTATTTACTTACATTTCAGATTTTGACACCATTATCTGTTCGATTGGAATTATAAATGTGAAATACTTTTACCAAAATATCACTTCCGGTTAAACCGAAAATGGACGTCAACGTTGTTTTAATTAGAATGATATATTACTTTTTTTTACATTTTTTTGATTCTACCGCCATAAATACGTCAATCTTCATTTGCTACTCCTATCGGTGGCGGCTGGTGCATACGTCACAGGCGGGGCCAATACAATGATTCGAAGTTCGTGTGCTATCGTCCGAAATACGAGCATGTTACGAATTTATACGAAGCAATTAGATGATTGTAATGGTCCTGGAACCCCACAAGGGTCAAACTTGGGTCCGCTACTATTTGTTTTTTTTTATAAATGACTTGACGTGATTCTTGTCCGGCAGTGTTGTGATATACGCCGATGATACTGCAATCTTAATATCTTCAGAAATCCGAGACGAGTTATTAAATAACACACATAATAATAATAATGTTTAGAAGTGATTTTATTTTGGAAAAAAAATGTATTTAGTTTTGTTCCTCGTATCTTTGTGAATATATTTATTTATGTTTAGATTTGTTTTATTTCCATAGAAATAGCAATTATACATTGCATTATTGCAGTAATAGTTTAGTACTACTCACATACGATTATTTGCATTTAATAGTATTCCATCATCTCATTACGAGTGTCGTGTGCTCCAGAACTAAGCGCGTTCGACTGACTTTACGATCGTCGAACGTACTGTATATATCTATATACCGTAATATATTATTGTGATTTCCCGGCTATATGCTTTTACGGCAAAAGGAAAATAAATAAATAACTTTCTTTAATAAAACACTGCAATCATTAATAACATGTATAATTCATGAACAAGTCTATACAGGAAATATATAAAAAAGTATGAGAACTCTTACTCAGGGTGAGTATAGCTATTTGGGATATTCAAACAAGTATTATCAATTATCCAGTATAACTTAGATCCTTTTATTCAAATATGAACTTTTAAAATCTCCCGCGCTATCATAAGGGAATAGAAAACCACCAACCACGTTTGCCAATTTACAAAAGCTCAGAATTTAAATCTCATACGAAATAATAATAATTTAAACAATGTTTTGATCAGATACTTCGTTTTCCGGTTTATACAAATGCCAGAGTACCTCTGAATGTGATTTCCTTGTAGTGACAATCCAGATTCGCTCGTATATTCACCTCCTTCGTTACATTCAGGATGTATGATTAGACTCGGGACAGCAACACATGTAAAATCCATGTAAAACATGTACCCAGATATAGTAAACACCAAATTCGTGAATTTATCCCCTACGATACCAGATATACCCCCGCAATATGGTTTAATTCATTTATATCTCATGAGAAAATGACACAGCTTTTTCTAGACTTTCCATCAACTATCAACACGTAACCAAGGATTTTCATACATTTTCTTTATACGAATCACCTTGTGTCCCTACCCCATTCAAGTCAAGTGAACACCTAGGATACCAAGAGGTTTGTTCGCTGGTGTTACACCAATTACACTGGTGCATATTGTCTCTTTCTCAGGTGCATAAAGAGTAAATCTTTTATCCTGTTTTAAGTAGGAGTCAGTGTGGAAAGTGTAGCACCAGCGAACAAACCTAAGATATCGTACAGTTGCCAGACGATAAATTATATTCAATTTCCATGATTACGAATGCGATTTAACCCAAATTATACTGGACTTACAAACAGGTGTGTACATAAAATAGTAACTGCATTTCAATATGGTTGGTGGTTTCCCCTCTTATGAAACACAGCAATATATATATATATTTTTTGTTAAGGGCAGGTTTTGTAAGACTACTGCATCGCATATTTCACCGACTTCAACGATGTGTCATACCTGCGCATCGCACGCCGTCAGACTAAACGGCGGCTCATTATTCAATGGCTCATACCTTTTTCATTGTTAAAACCGCACGCACTCAGTCGCACACATTAAAGCGCCGTAATATATGTGAGGGGATTCAGTAACAACAGCTGCGGTTAGGTATCTCCCAATAAATTTATTTCCCCATCACGGCTTGCTCACATCCTCAGGAAGTAGAGGAACTGACGCGAACATCACCCACGAAGAGAAATAGGCTTAAATGACTAATTGAGTGTGCATTAGATGCACGATCGATAATATCAAAAGAATAAACGTCTCTAAAATTCGTAATAATGCAAGGGAGAAAATATTCGCGGCTTGTAATGAAAAATATGATATGGATGTAATGTAAATGATAAATGGCGCCAAAAATTAAGTATATAAGACAATAATTAATAACTTAAATGACCTGATGAATACAATTACAAATAAATGTAATGAAATAATACCAAATGTATTGCAGAATATTTTTGACAACATGAAACGTCGTATTGCATTATGTATTCAACAGAATGGTAACCGTTTTGAACACTTGTAAATTATAACTCAATAAAATTTCTACAAATAAGTTATTTACTTTAGTTGTTTGATTAATATCCCATCTTTAAAGTTGATCTTATAAATTAATAATCCAATTGTATTTGTTATTTAGTTTCATCACACATCGCTCGACGATAAATTTTGACAGTGACAGGTGGATAACCTATACAGGGTGTATCAGATATAGAGGTAAATATAATAATATGTGGCAGCTGTGATCATATACAATCAAAAAGTCTTAATGCACAGAGGGTCTATCTGTAAGCATTAACGAGAAAAAAAATATTTTGTAAATGCCGTGAGCTAGAGCCGCACCTGTGCCCAACCTAAATGCTGTCCCGAGTATACCCCCACATACCACTGTTAGTTTTGTGTGGATCGCCGCTTGGAGTGCAAGCCACTTTCGAACATGTTATTTAAATTCTTCCCGTCTCGAAAAAACGATCCTTTTCAGGACCATCATGATTTCATAAAAAGAAAATCGAAGCTTCATGCATCGGCAAAAGCGCGGGAATGTATAGATTCATTTTCGTGCGATATCTTAGTAAAAAGGCGTGTTTGCAAATTTTCTATATCTACATTTATTTCTATGTAATTCCATTAAATTCATTTTGCGTTATATGATTAAATAAATCCAAAAGAAATAACTCAGATTCATGTGGTACCGTTTATTAACAACTAACTCTCGATTCGACAAAGCAAAAGAAAAATATTTATGTTTTTTGTAACTACTGAAGTCGCATATCCGGTGAAACTCGAACGTCTTATCAGGATATTAAAAATAATACTTTGTAGACTTACATAGAATGCTCTTAACAAAAGAGGAATGTTTTTTTTTATAAAAAGAAGAAATTTAAAACGCCTCAGTTTTGCTATTTTTACAAGGGCCTGTATTTATTCAGAATGACGTTAAATGAACTTACGGCATACCATTAAGAATAATACTAAATGTATTTATACATAATACCACGTTTAGCGGGTGCTTAACATGACGTTTCCTTGCATCAAGCCCGGACTAAAGAATTTTTGGCTCTAAATTTTACTTTTTTTTATTCTTTAATGATGAAATCCAGTTTCGGTGGGTTTGTGCTTTATATGTCGTGTAGTTAACACCCAAGTAAAATTTACTTTTTTATTTGATACACCCTGTATACTAAATAATCTATACCCCATTTCAAGAAAGCGGAATATCATAATTTATAGGAGAAATTCATGAACACCTAGATGTAATTCATTTTGAGACAGTTGCATAAGTAGGTCCGTACTAAGATATTTCAAAATGTGCTTCACCTATTCTAAGTGGTAATTAAATTACAATCGCTTTTCTCAAACAGTGCGAGGGAAATATTTTTTAGAAAATCAAAGATACGCTGAGAAAAAAGATTGCATTAAATGAAAAGTTTTATAACTTTTGGTTTTTATCATGTACAACGCAAAGAATACCTTTTCTCAGAAAAGTGTTTATTTTAATTGAAAGTAGCGTACTGTTTTGCCGGACGACTATTTTCTTCTTAAGTACATGCTTTTCGACTAAAAGTAACCGTAATTAAATGGAATGCACCCTATAGTTTTGATTAATATTTTATAATGTCTTTATAACTTCTATTTAAGTAAGACAATACACATTACATATTATATTGTTATTATAATGTCCATATTTAACAATATATTTTAGTTTATTTTAAGTATTGTTGAATTATAAACAGTATTTTAAATAAAAAAGCTGGACGTTTTGGTTTATTTGCGTGGGCACGCATGTTTACATTGATTTTAAATTTTTGCCTTTTGACGGAAAATGCAAGCACCTGTATTCAAGCTGAGTGCTTTTTTTACGTGGAAGTATTTTAGCTTTATTCATGTTCCCACGTGCATAAGCCTCAGATACACAAACAATAATGAACAAAAGTGAATAATTTTCGCGCGAGGTTAAAGAAATTTCAGAGATAATTGAAATATTTTCAGTTAATACTGATTTACGTATAAGCCAAGGAACTTTACAGCAGTATACAGGGTGTATCAGATATAGAGGTAAATATAATAATATGTAGCAGCTGTAATCATATACAATCAAAAAGTCTTAATGCACAGGGGGTCTATCTGTAAGCATTAACGAAAAAAAAATATTTTATAAATGCCGTGAGCTAGAGCCGCACCTGTGCCCAACCTAAATGCTGTGCCAAGTATACCCTCACATAACACTATCATTCAGCCATTACCGCTGTTAGTTTTGTGTGGATCGCCGCTTGGAGTGCAAGCCACTTCGAACATTTTATTTAAATTCTTCCCGTCTCGAAAAAACGATCCTTTTCAGGACCATTATGATTTCATATAAAGAAAATCGAAGCTTGATGCATCGGAAAAAGCGCGGGAATGTATAGATTCATTTTCGCGGGATATCATAGTAAAAAGGCGTGTTTGCAAATTTTCTATATCTACATTTATTTCTGTGTAATTCGATTCAATTCATTTTGCGTCATATGATTAAATAAATCCAAAAGAAATAACTCAGATTCATGTGGTACCGTTTATTAACAACTAACTCTCGATTCGACAAAGCAAAAGAAAAATATTTACGTTTTTTGTAACTACTATCCGGACTAAAGAATTTTTGGCTCTAAATTTTACTTTTTTTTATTCTTTAATGATGAAATCCGGTTTCGGTGGGTTTGTGCTTTATATGTCGTGTAGTTAACACCCAAGCAAAATTTACTTTTTAATTTGATACACCCTGTATAGTGTTTGAAGGTTTTAAAACTGTTATACACGGGAAAAACGATCTTGTTGTTTTCAACCATTTTTCATGCATTTGGTTACAGTTACTAAATTATTACTTGATTTAGGAATATTAGAAATATTCCTGTATTCAATCAAACAAATAATTTGGTTAGTAGATTTATTTGAAGCTAGCGCAGTATTTATTAATTTGACTAAATATTTACATGGAAGTAAAAATAAATATCGCATTTTATTTTCATATAGCAGTTTTCTCCCCATATAGTACAGCAGATGAGCAGATATACTTATGCATAGTAGAGAAATTGTCGCATAGATGGCGCATCTCCTATTTCATTCCAGTAACAGATAACATTTCGCACAAAATAGGCTGGAAACTACGATCGTAACATATTAATCTGGTATATTTACTAGAACAACATCTGATAGGAGTCATCGCCATTGAAAGGACGATTTCTTTAACGGCACACTAGAATGCTAAGGTGGTCACTGCGACCAACTCCCAGTACTACTGGGATTTACAACATTCTAACGGCAAATCCCTCCTTAGTACATGGGCTTTTAGAGATAATTCATTTTCATTTCGATTGAAAATGATCACGGCATTTCGTTGTGTTTACGCTTAAGTCTAAAAAAGAATAAATGTTATAAGAAAAGGAAAAACCTCTTGAATCGACATGCTTACGGTTTTCTGCCAATCTGCATAGTTTTCAAGTTTAAAATAAAGAGGACTTGAATCAACTATCAAAATCTTTCACTTAAAAGAATAAACTGTTTCAACAAAAAATATATTATTTCCGAAAAAATGCGTGAATTTAAAATTATATTCCTTTTCAAAGAAACGCCAAATCATGTTGGCCATATATAGAAAACGCGAAAACTTTTGATTTAATGCAATTCCTTTTAAATGAAAAGGATATTTCTCTCAGTGTATCTTGAAAGTTAATTAGTTTAGCGCTGAAGTATGTTATATATTTTTTTTTAATTTACTGGCGCTTTTAAAAATGCAATAATATTGAGGGTATTGCATTTAGAAAAAAAGAAAGCTTAACGCTGTATCTATGATTACGAAACAGCCTGTATAAATTCCGATAATCTAATTCTACAACAATTTATAAAAACTTCTTTCCTATCAGTCATTGTTTATGAGTTATAGAGGAACTGCCTGCTGATGACTTAGCTGCTGATTAAGGTATATATGCATACCTAATCTTATTTTGATGTAAATATTTCGGTTTTTATATGTATACAAACATATCGAGTAAATCTCTGAGGATGTTTAAAAAAAAATGTTTTGAAAATATTGTTCAGAACATCAATATTATTAAAGATTAGGTTTTATGTTTATTATGTTTGATGTTTCGACTGTCTCACTGCACATGTAATTTTGGTATCACAAAGGAATTGCATAAGAACTTGCAACGGAATTATTTAAAAATAGGTATAAAGGAGGACACATACGACGCAGTCAAACATTGTGAAAAAAAACATCAACGACCTTGCTATCGTGCACGATAAGAAACATAGTAATTAAATAAACAATTCTTTGAATGGATATACCCATACTAATTGATAACGACGATTTTTTTTCTGCGGCTTTGTCAACGTATTGCATTCCCCCAGGGTGTCTCAATGTCCTCACAGTGTACATAACCTCTGTTTTATTTACATAAGTAAGTTATTTATGCCCAAGAATAAAAGAAATATACATGATTTACTGTACGTAATGCTTTCTGCAGACAATAATAAATAATAATTTATATTTATCGCAAGATTACTGATGTAAACGTATGTGCACATCAGCACGATTGGCGAAGAGAAACTTTGGAAATTTTATGAGTGACCGACAGGAAGTGAATATCATACATAAATATCGTTTTCTTAGGATGCAGCTTACCGTAATTAATTAGTACGGTGTAGAATTCGTAGATTTTTTTTTGATAAATCTCGCGGATGTGGTTCGAATTTAAGTCACATAAAATTCACGAGGAAGGAAATACATATGCACAAGTTTAGATAACGGTTTCACCTTAAGGAAAATTTGCAGTTATTTCGCTGGAAAAAATTAAAGTTTTGTTGATGTTTTGATTATGGGGAAACTACAGAAGGATTAAACCTCAATCGCACACTTTCAAATAATAAATTGATCCGCAACAAAACCCGTCCTGTTTGGTTTTTACATAATCAATTCTGCAATCGTTAATTTAACTATTTAACCCTGCTGTAGGTACTGTTTGCTTGTTTTTTTTTTTTGTTTAGCACGTTAATGAGATTAACATTTTAAATTCTTATTTATTTATTCTTCCATGTAATAAAATTTCCCATAATAAATAAGTGCATATGTTTCTTTAAAACAATTAATGCTACAACTATTACATTTATAAAATAACAATGTATTTTTGGGTCACAGTTTTTAATATCGTACTAGTTCGTTTTTCATATGAACTGATTAATAAATATCCTTACTTTGTGGCATTGTACATGTAAAAGAGGATTTAAGAAACGACACTGATAACAATAGTAATAATAGCTAATTTTCAACTAACCTCTGTAATGTAGTAAAATTATTTTGTGTCAATCAGCAACAATTACTTATAATTACCATGATACATGAACCATATTTTAAGTAGGTTTATGGAACATTCTAATTTTAACTTGAGTATTATTTATTTTAATAAAAACAAAAATATGACCCTGCGCAAACAAAAGACCTAAACTAACTTCACCGTAAGCAAAATTGTAATTAATTAATTGTTTTATTTACATAAGATATTAATGATTGAAAATTTGAAACGTCAATAGGTGACGTTCATCCGAAGATGGCTGTTAAAAGCCGAAACTAGTCATAATATATTAAATTGCTGTATGAACAAAAGAACGAGCTTATTTACTCTTATCTAACCTTTCCAAATTGTAATTGTAATCAGTCCATAGAGGAAGGCAGTGGGAGCCCCTGCCCCGGGCGGCATTTTCAGGGGGCGGCAAAGTCAAATATAGCGTATTGACAGAATTAATTATTGTTAATAGGCATCGCGTCGTCGTGCTAATATCTAAGCTGGATGTTTATGGTTTGGCGATATTAGAATTTAATAATATTTAAAATTAAAATATTAGTTTATGAATTTGTAAGGGATGCAACGATGCGGGAAGTATGTTTATCGAAACCGGGAAAAGATTATTATCTTTTTCGGAACGCTTTGCTTATCTGGGTAGTGCCGCAATTTCAGTATTTAATCTTCTTTGCCGGCAGCTACAAGACAAAACTCGAAAAATTTTTATTTGTCCGATCCAGGCAATCAGCCAGTAAAGCAACGATCATTCGTAAGCAGCCATGCTATTCTATTGACCGAAAAACATCCAGAAAACATAGATTTTAGATGTGCTGAACTCGATGGTAAGGTATTTGACATCTTCTGTGTGATACAATTTTAATTTTCATACTGACTTTCAAATCGATTTGCGTTAGCTGTAGTGTTGA
The DNA here is from genome assembly GCA_004143645.1 of Protaetia brevitarsis. Taxonomy (NCBI): domain Eukaryota; kingdom Metazoa; phylum Arthropoda; class Insecta; order Coleoptera; family Scarabaeidae; genus Protaetia; species Protaetia brevitarsis. Next base: position 2,468,665 of record RXPK01000063.1, read on the forward strand.
AGTATATACTATAACTGTAAATAGAAAAAAAGATTTTCGTGGTTTAAAAATGTATTTTTATCTCAAACCCAAACTAAATATGCTAGGGGTTTATTAAATAAAAATGGTTTAACAGGGAAACTTAAAGTCGGATGGGTGAGGGCGGCAGTTTTAAGTTCTTGCTCCGCCTTGAAAAAATCCAAGATCCGGCACTGTTACTTACTAACACTCGAACTTTAGAAAAGATGTTATACATACAGGTGTCCCTAGATTTTTTTCATCTTCTAGTAGGAATTTGATTTTGAAACTTACAGAATAGTCATCGTTCACTGTGAGCTAATTAAGGAAAATATTTTCAACTTTATAACACTTCCGGTACACAGGCTGTTGATATCAACATTGTTATTTTAAATGGATTAGTACAATTTTCATCGGTCTAATAAATTTACCGAATCATTTGCAATTAGTTTACATCAGGGTTACCTTTCCCTAAACTCAGCCGTTTTTGAGATATTTGCAATTTTGCTGAATTTTTGACATTTGCGCTCCTTCCAATAAAATTGAATAGTTCATGAGGTATCAGATACTTAGTGGTTTTACCAATGTCGATACAAGTATAAAGAAGTAGGTATAAGGTGTTACAGCAATAATCACTGAATCACGTACAGAGTGTCCAAAAACGCACGAAGTGAAAAAAGTATTTTAATTGTTCGAAACTTGAAATTTAGGTAAGAAATTGCTAATATTTCAAAAACTGTCAAGAATACGTATACCAAGCCCTTATAATATCAATCGCTGCCGAATTTTATGCTGCATTCAATGCTGTAGTAAAAAATACCGTGTTCCATTTGAAAGAAAAATGTTTTGTTACCTTAAATGTATCCACATTGGAGATGCGTTTTTGAACACCCTGTATGTGATTTAGTGATTATTGCTACAAGAACTTATACCTACATCCTTGTATTTAGATCAAGTTTAGTAGAACCACTAAATATGTGATATCTCATGATATATTTTATTTTCTTTGAGAGAGTGCAAACGTCGAAAATTGAACTAAATTGCAAATGCATATCTCAAAAACGGTTTATTTTTGTTGGGTGTTTGTGATTGGTTTGTGTTAAGATGTTTGTTTAAATATATGTGTAATTTTTAATAACAAAATTTTAAAATGTTTTAAATGACGCATACTAACCCACGGTGAAAATTTGAATAACTGTATAAAAGAAAAACAGAGGATTACAAGGATATTTAAATAATTTCAGATAGGAAGAAATGTTTGCTATAAAAGAATGTTTGAAAATGGACTAAAAAAAAAAGTCGGAAACGTAAGAATTAAAAAAAAAATGATATCTACCGCATTCCCAATTAAATAAATGTTTTCTTCGAGATAATGTATCACAGACGGTAAAATAAATTAATAAAGGAATAAAATTTTCTTTTCAATATCAAGACATATGTGTCGTACGGGCATTTTGTTGTAACATTTCATTTGTTCTTTTCTTAAATATTGTAAATAAACATAGTATCGATTGCGCCGTGTTTTACCTTGTTACACAGATAATTATTCTGTACTTAAGAAAAATCCAATTTCTTCTAATGGGCTGTATTAGCAGAAATTTGACTCTTTTACTTATCAATTTACCTCATTTGCATAATTTCTGGGCACCTGCCGCAGCAGGTAGTGGATAATCTCCGGTAATGCTCATTATAGTCAAATCGTTATATCTATGGATAGACTATAATTTAAAGTATAAACATACCTAATAGAACTCAAGCAACTATTGTTTCAACTCACTTTTGCAAGAAAAAAAACTGCAATTAGATACATCAGTCATTCACTAAAAGTACATAATAAAATACGTTATCGTCTGCTACTATGTAATCAGAATTACTCTGCCACAGCGCATGGGGTCGGGCAATATTATCGTCGAAAGACAAGATTTTTTTTATGACATGCTTCCTCCTCTCTTGTGATAGCCGAATAATCGCCAGATACACACATAAGTATAAACATGCACTTTCTAATTATATAAATAAATACATATGTATACGACAGGCGACATAAATATGCAATAAGAAAGAATTACCAGAGTCAAGCGATGTCTCATCTTTTATCGACTACAAATGGTATGACCTCCATGGTTGAGTAACTGACGGACAATTCCACTTAAAGTTTTTTTTTTTAATGTTAAAACAGTAGATATACTGAATTTTTATTGTTCTGAGTTCCTATTTGTATTGTAGAATTAGTGTTATAGTCCGTCCATAGATATAACGATTTGGCAAATGATGTTTACTGGTGATTATCCACTACCTGCTGCGGCAGATACTGAGAAATTATGCAAATGAGGTAGTGGGCCACGTTAGGAGAAATTGGAATTTTCTTAAGTAGATAATAATTATGTTTCATTTAATATAATCCACCTTTGACAATTTAAATATCGCTATTCTAAAATAAACAATTCAATTTTAAGAGATTATACTGGGTGATTTTTTTATCTTGAGACAACGGAATATCTCTAAAACACTGCATCAAATCAAAAAAATATCTTAATAAGGTTTGTTATAATGTAGGGGGCTCACTGAGTGGTGCCGAACTCGATCCCCCACCTCACCCCACCATAGTGGGAGGAGGGACAACTTTGAAATCTTAAATGGGAACTCCCATTTTGTATTGCAGATTCGGATTCTACGCCATCAAGTATGTAGTTTTTGTTTGAAACTTTTTTTTTCGATTCGTAACAGATTGCACTGTAATCGCAGAAAAAAAAAAACATGATTGTGAACGTCTAGAAAAAATACACAAAAAAGAGAAGGAAGCAAACATGATTCTGTGTTTTTTTTTATTTTAACATTTCAAAAAGCCTTTCAACAACGAAGAACTTTACTTTATCATACCCATTTCAGAAAATGTGTTCGAAAATCCACTTCGATACATTTATTTATTCGCAATTGGAATGATTGTACACAACTGAGAAGTGTTTCCGGCGTAATCCTTGAACAAGCGTTGGTGATTCGCTCAATCATGTTTTCCCTCGTGGTTGGCACTTCTGTATAAACTTCTTACTTTAAGTGGCTCCACAAAAAGAAGTCAGGGGAAGTAAGATCTGGCGATCTTCCAGGCCAAGACACTGGGGCCACCTCTTCCGATCCATCGACGATTGTAGGCTCGATCTAATACTTCTCGTGCTATTCTTGAATATGTGCTGGACAACCGTCATGTTAGAACCACATTGTTTGTCGTACGTCCAAGGGAAGGTATTCAAGTAACACTGGAAGTTCGTTCTGCAAGATGTTTCGATATTTTTCACCATTTAAGTTTCCATCGATGAAATATGGACCAATAAGTTTATTGCCAATTATTCCACACCAAACGATTTACCTTCCAAGGATGTTGATGTTCAACTTGGCGCAACCAATGGGGATTTTCGATACTCCAGTAATGCATGTTGTGCCGATTTACCGTACCGTGATTTGTGACTGTCGCCTCGTCAGAAAATAATACTCGAGTAAAAAAAATTGGGATTATCTTGCATCCGTTGAAGCGCTCATTGACAAAATCGCACTCGATTTTGAAAATCATTGCCATGAAGTTCTTGATGCATGGAAACTCTAAATGGAGGATATTTCTTACGCTTCAATATTTGGCAGATAATGGACTGAGAAATTCCTGATCCGCAAGCTATTTCTCGAGTACTAATGTGCGGATTATTAGCTACTGCAGCTAATACCGCGATTTCACTATTTTCTCCAGCAATTGTTTTTCGGCGATTACGTTTTCTTGGCTGTATAGTTCCTTCGCTACAGAACTGTTGAACGACTCGGTAAAAAGAAGCGCGCGATCGCACCTTGTCGGGAAAACGTTGTGAATAAAGATTAACAGCATCATCGATATTCCTACCACTTTCTCCATAGATGTAAATCATTTCAATTCTCTCTTGTAATGTTATAGCCTCCATTACTGTTCAAGTATTCAACACTAACTAATTTGTATTGGATTAATAATTAATAATCCAAATGGGGATCGGACAATGTGTAAGTATTCACAGCTTGTCAAGTACTGAATAAAGTACGGTTTTGTATCGTTGAATAGCATTCCAATTGCGAATAAATAAATGTATCGAAGTGAAGGCGCACAGTTTCGAACATATGGCTTTTTGAAATGTTAGTTTATGTTAAAATAAAAAAACACAAAATTATGTTTGCTTGCTTCTCTTTTTTGTGTATTTTTTCTAGACGTCCACAATCATGTTTTTTTGCGATTACGGCGCAATCTGTTACGAATCGAAAAAAAAGTTTCAAACAAAAACTATATACTTGATAACTTAGAATCCGAATCTGCAATATAAAATGGTGGTTCCCATTTAAGATTTCAAAGTTATTCCCCCTCCTACTCTGGGGAGAGGGGGTGAGGTGGGGGAGCGAGTTCGGCACCATTCAGTGAACCCCCTGCATTATAACACATCTTATTAAGATCTTTTTTTGATTTGATGCAGTGTTTTAAGAGATACTCCGTTTTCTCAAAGATAAAAAAAACTCACCCTGTATATTTTTTCATCTCACACTAGTTATTTCTTTACTAATAAATGCATCATGTGGGAATCTTTTTAAAGTAAGCAGAGCCAAAAAACCAAATTGAATCATCCAATATCCTTTCTCTAAACATTCTATCACCATTCATTCATCAGCGTTTCTAAATATCAAATTAAACATTGTGGTATTCTAACTAATTTCTATGTCTATGCGTAAATGTAATTGCGTAAATAAAAAAAACTTAACGCATAACAGAAACCCAGCTGATAGATTATATACGATTCTTTGAATTCTTTTAATAACGCAACGAAAATATCTTCTCTTTTGAGGTTGCTATGAGTAACGTCTATTTTTATAGATGCATGCACAAATTCCACATGTAGGTACGAATTTATTAAACTTTTCAATTTAAAAAAGAAACTAAAGGCCGCTTTACAATTCACAAAAGTTGCACATGGCAGGCATACACATCCAATGGATTTAGATCAGCTAACAAGGGAACACCGGCGAGTGTCCCCTTCCGATTTCGATGAAACTTAACAGATCGAAAGAGTACCTTAAAATAAGAGACACGTATTTTTTTTTATCGGCGTATCCGCACGATTTTGGGGTACAGCCCCCTCCAAAGTTTGGACGATTTTTCAATTTTTGCAAATATTTCCTAAATTATAACAGATAATAAATTTTCTTCTTAACATAATTTGCAGCATATTGCACGGCCCTAAGGCTGGCGTCGTCCGTATTCGCAAAAAGTTAATAACCGGGGACGGGGTACCCCGTACCCCCCATTTTTTTACATTTTTTCTTTTTCTTATTCATCAAAAGAAGGCCGATTTTACATAGAATACGATGATGTATAACAAGTTTAGAAAATTAATAATTGTAAAAATAGAAAAATAATAATAAAACTTCAAAATTAATAAACTTGTCTATTGATATAAATCAAATGAACTATAACAGAAATAAGTTTTTATTCTTAACATAATTTCCAGCATAATACATGGTCTCAAGATAGATATCTTCATAAAAAGCTAATAATGGGGGACGGGGTACCCCATACCCCCGTTTTTTTTAATGATAAGTTTATTCATTATTCATCAAAAAAAGATCGCTTTTACATAGAAAACAATGGTAATAAATTTGGAGGATTAATAATAAAAATAATTGTAATAATAATAATATAGTACATTAACAACAATTATTTGTTATCGTTACTCCGCTGCTCTCCTTACTTAAATATTTCTTAATTTAGAATTGTATCTACTCGACAAGCTATGATCAAACCTTTCTATGCCTACTAACTTATACTGTATACTATACGAAACTTTTATCGGTGGTAGCAATATAAATCGTTTTATCAACTGCAGTTAGTGACTGCGTTTTATATATTTCCTTAATAAAATGTTATTCATTCTTAGAATACCATAATCCTTTAGTGCGTATATATGAACAAATTTGCTACACAGGCCGAAGGATTAAATAATACATACATATATATTTTTTAATTTATTTCAAGTTTTTCGTGCAATGTAGGTGTACAATGTAAGTATTCAATGGAGTATAAATATAACTAATGTGTTTCTAACGATTATAACATTTCGGAAACAATAGAACAGAATTAGAAAAACATTATAATGCTTATAAATGTTTAAATACATGACATACTGTAATGCGATTATTGGTGTATATGTATTGCAATAGCGAACAAGATTAATATACATATTCCATCCAACATGCTATTTTCAAATTTTGTAAGAACGTATTCAGTAATAAACCGTAATTTATCCGTGTGGATGCCGCTTCTATTAACACTTTCTTCCCATCTGCGCAACTGTCGTAGCAGTTTTACTTTTTTGAATTTTTGGATGACACCTGCCAAAGTACGTGGCTTGGATTTACCACTTTTCCAGTAGTCGACAGCTCTAGTTTTGTAATCTAGGTCTATAACGCTACCCCCTTCTTCAGGAACACATGCAATATCTTCATAATTGTCTTCTTAGTCTTCTGCTGTTTCTTCCACAAATTGCGCTTCGTGTGGTTCTGCTAATTCTTCAAACTCTAATCCCGTTACATCTTCAAAGGAGAACATGGCGTCTTGTTGAGCAGATACAATTATATTTTTCAGGGCATCATGCAACTCACTTTCTTGTGGTGTCAAAGGAATTGTTGCGATGTTAGTAACTTGAAACGTTGCAAGTAACATGTTCAACACATTTGCTATATTTACGACCGCCATTGTGCGAAACTATAGGTACTGACCTACACTGCACGAAAAACGACTTCTAATGTTTTCATTTGGAATACTCGTCTTATATACCTATTTCCTAAATGCAGACGTGACCACTTAAACATTCGTGGTTAATTACTATGCATTCGGGGATTTATTTTTATCTATATAATAATATGATTAATTACCAGATCCCTTATCGCGTTAAATTTATAATGCAAATTACCAATTATATCTGAAGTGACTGAATAATTATATAAACTCACGTATGCGTAGATAAGTGCATATCAAATTCATCACAATAGACACGTACATATATTTATTTTGAGTTATTATTACTATTATTAATTTTCTAAATTTATTATACATCACCGTTTTCTATGTAAAAGCGATCTTTTTTTGATAAATAATGAATAAACTTATTATTAAAAAAAAATGCGGGGGTATGGGGCAACCCGTCCCCCGTTCTTATCTTTTTATGAAGATATCTACCTTGAGACCATGTATTATGCTGGAAATTATGTTAAGGATAAAACTTATTTCTGTTATAGTTCATTTGATTTATATCAATAGACAAGTTTATTAATTTTGAAGCTTTATTATTATTTTTCTATTTTTACAATTATTAATTTTCTAAACTTGTTATACATCATCGTATTCTATGTAAAATCGGCCTTCTTTTGATGAATAAGAAAAAGAAAAAATGTAAAAAAATGGGGGGTACGGGGTACCCCGTCCCCGTTATTAACTTTTTGCGAATACGGACGACGCCACCCTTAGGGCCATGCAATATGCTGCAAATTATGTTAGGAAGAAAATTTAATATCTGTTATAATTTAGGAAATATTTGCAAAAATTGAAAAATCGTCCAAACTTTGGAGGGGGCTGCACCCCAAAATCGTGCGGATACGCCGATAAAAAAAAATACGTGTCTCTTATTTTAAGGTACTCTTTCGATCTGTTAGTTTCATCGAAATCGGAGGGGGACACCCGCCGGTGTTCCCTTGTAAGTGCAATTTTACTTGGATTGCACTGGATAGAGGAAATATACAACACCATTCTCCCAAATTGTGCACTTCGGTAACATGCTTCGACAATTGGAAAAAAATCTTGCAATGTTTACATTATTTAGTAGTATTAAGTTAAAAGCTGACAGGAAAAATGATATTGCTACCCACAAAATGACGTTAGAGATTTGATATAATTACTTAATAATAATAAAAGATAAGCAGCTTACTATAATATGCAAGTACTGGTTACTGAGTATCTACTGAGATGTAATTCATTTTGAAACGGTTTGTACTTCAAACGTATGCATAAAAAAAAACTAAATAAATATAAATAAATACCTCTATAATTAAATTTAAAAGTTATAAGCTACAATTAATCAACACTCTCGTTATCTATCGCTATTTTGTTATCGCTAAATCCATCTTCTCGTGATTGGAACTTTAATAAATTACTTACTTGGGTTACCTGCCATATATTGGTTCTGTAAGGTGAGCAAGCAGATGTTTACATTAGGTGATTCACTTCGATTGAATGAATCATCGAAAAAAATCGTTAGCCGGGATATAAGTAGTTATTTCAAAGGATGTTTTAAAAAAAAAAAATGTGTCGAAAATTGAAAATAGCTCTCTGGCAATGGCAATCTGTCATTTAATGTTCACGCACCGAGAAAAAATGGTTAAGTAAAGTGTTTACTTGATAAAAAATCATTTATAATAGATAAAGTTCTACTTGCAACTATTCTCATCAATTAATACCTGCAACTAACGCAGTTTCCTGAATGATAAATTCTTGTGTAATAATCGTAATCAAACTGTTGATATGTGGTAAGTAACGTATTACTTGTAACTGTTGGTACTGTATCTAACTACAGCATGTACTTAGTACAAGAACAATAACACTAATTGCTATTAAACTCATGTATTTTCATAAATAAGTAGCAACTTGCCACAACTATGATTATTTGAGTTTTGCTATACCTGGTGTGTTTTCGGGGAACGTCTATAGTCTTACCGTGCTTTGTGCATAACCGTCATAACCAGTGTTGAATCACGTACACGTATTGAGAAAACAATTTAATAATAATAAATAAAAATACAATTATTGTGAGTAAAAAGTTCAGCTGGATAGGGGACAAAAGCACAGATTACTTAGCACTAGAAAAAAAAAGAGATCCTAAACACTGATACTAACAACAAGCAATCTAAGTTACTTACGGTCTGCTTCATACCGGTAACTTATGAAGTTACTTATGATAATTAAACTGAAGTAGTAAACCAAAGAATATATGCAGTTGCGGTAAGTAAAAGATTTGCTCATGTCAAGTAGATGTATTGCTATGAGTGAACTATTCTATAATGGCTATCACACCTTCATTATTAACCTCAATTAATGCAAGCTATTTGCATTACTTGTGATAAGGAAACAGTATCATTAATGCACGTTCACTAAATACCTGATATATAGAAGGTAATGGTTTGCTATAAATATACAATATACTTACCTTAAATTTGTTGTTCAACTTAGGTATAGGTAATGCAGGAAACGAGGAATATTTAATATAAATTTAAATAAAAAGCGGTATTATTAGTAATAGTTTTATTTTGTATAGGACAAACACAATGACTACCTGATATGAGTGAAAGATATTGATTTCACTTTAACAAGAGTTTTTTTTAAAACAATTTACAACGTAATGACTCATAAAATATATTCCTTAATAATGAAAAAAAAAATGAACAAAGCAATAATAAAAGATAAGGTAAATGAGGCCCCCTTGAAACGTTATTTTGTTATGGAAATTATTGAAATCTAAACAAAAGACAAAGAGAAATATGGCTTTGAAGTTACAACTAATAACACAAACAAAGAAATAATATACCTCTAGGCGGTAAACTTGCGGTTTCTGTTGGTTCTTTGCACGGGGCGTTGTCTCGACGAGTTGATCCTCTGTCGGCGTACGTGGCGATTATGTCCGGTGATCGCCTTGAAAACGGCTACTTCGTCGGGGTATCCCTAACTGCAGGTGGCACTTGGACTGTCACTCAGCTAGCGACGACATCCACACTTTAACTTCGCCAGCGGGCGCAGATATCATCACAATGATGGGGAATTCAAATATCCCACCACGTGGTTTAAAACTGCAATCTTGAAACATCCGATTGCTTATAGGCTCGGTGCTTCTCCTTTCGCTGGGATTCTTGATACGGGTGGGGCCTTGAGTTAACTCACCCGGTATTTTTAATATATTTGCGTTCCAACTGGCCTACAATGGCCGTACTCCTTGGCCACTCTTTTTCGACGACCTTTTCCCACGTCCGTAACTCTTACTTGACGCTAGCCTGCGTTTGCGCACGTAGCCGTCTCGGGGACTATTTTATTACTCCGCCGCATTAGCCAATCAGGAATAGTAAAACAATTACGGGGTGGCAGCAAAACTCAAATAATCATAGTTGTGGCAAGTTGTTACCTATTTAAGAAAATACATGAGTTTAATAGCGATCAGCGTTGTTGTTACTTCTACTAACCATGTGCTGTAGTTAGATATAGTACCAGTAGTCATAAGTAATACGTTACTTACCACAAATTTGTGAGGTACGCTGTGTAATAGCTGTTAATAAAAGCATTATTTACAGTAACAACTTGCGTTCAGGAAACTGGGTTTAGTTGCAGGTATTAATTAACGAGAATAGTTCCAAGTAATACTTTATATCTATTGTACATAATTTTTTATCAAGTAAACATTTAACTTAGGCGATTTTTCTCAGTGTAGAAATAAGATTATCAGAATAGTACATACCAATGTATCTAAGTCATTACACAATCTACTTAAGAACACCACTGTTAAATCTCCTATTAAATTAACGGATTAAACAACTCTTTTAAACCGTTTTGAAAAGATCGTTGCATTCCATAATGTAGACTACAAAAGCTTTAAATGAAAGCTTAATTTATTAAGCAGCTGTCTCCGCTTACAATATTGCATTGTGCCTCTGCAATTTAAGTTATTTAAACACTCATTCATTTCGCAATTGATGTTACCATTAATATTATTTCACATTTTCGATCAATTAAAAAGGCAAAAATAGTTCCTTTATTTTTATTAGGGATGTATGTGTATTCTATTGAAAACACGGTCGAAATCTAGTTCCTCAACACTTCTCAAACGCCTAAATTCGTATGCCAACTCATGCCCTAACTTATTTAATATTCGGCATCCAACGTTTGTTACATCAGCCATCTAGACATCCGGTCTATTTAGAGTTTCTGTTGTCTGTGACCTACTAGTACGATGTATTACCCCATTTATCTGTGCAAAATACATTTATGGGACGATGTATGTATGTATTCGCACATGTGGGATCTTTAGTATATGTTGACAAGATAAATATATTCCCATCACACGTAATTCTTTAATAGAAAATTTGTTCTTTAAACGGAAAAGTTTGTTAGAATTCATTATAAAATGTCTTTTATTTATCCTCCCGACTGCGTGCATCGTACAATACAAGAACAGAAATTGGATTTAGGCTTTTGTCCGCATCGAACATAAGTTATGAGTGCAAAACAACAATAAAATAAATCAGCAGCTTTTTTCTCGTTATCAAGTAAGTGCGAAATCTCATCGTCGGTTATTGCAATTAGCACTGCAATTACAGAAACAAAGTGACATGATCGTGAGGTTAAAATTGAGGGTTATCTGTTGTCAGAATAAGTTCATTGTCATCGGAGCATGTTGTTAGAGAACAAGTGCGTGTGAGGTGAGACAAAGTACGCATAAATGCTCTTATATACACTGATAAAAGAGATTGCATTAAATGAAAAGTTTTATAACTTTAGGTTTTTATTATGTTCAACGAAAAGAATACCTTTTCTCAGAAAAGTGTTTATTTTAATTGAAAGTAGCGTGCTGTTTTGCCGGAAGATTATTTTCTTCTTAAATACATGCTTTTCGACGAAAAGTAACCCTAATTAAATGGAATCCACCTTAGTTTTGATTAATATTTTATAATGTCTTTATAACTTCTATTTAAGTAAGACAATACACATTACATATTATATTGTTATTATTATATACATATTTAACAACATATTTTAGTTTCTTTTAAGTATTGTTGAATTATAAACAGTATTTTAATTAAATAAAAGCCGGACGTTTTTGTTTATATGCGTGGACACCCATGTTTACATTGATTTGAAATTGTTGCCTTTTAACGGAAAATGCAAGCACCTGTATTCAAACTGAGTGCTTTTTTAGACAGAATTGTTTTATTTTTATTCGTGTTCCCACGTGCATAGGTCTCAGATACACAAACAATAATGAACAAAAGTGAATATTTTTTCGCGCGAGGTTAAAGAAATTTCAGAGATAATTGGAATCTTTTCAGTGAATGTTGATTTACTTATACGTCAAGGAACTTTACCGTAGTATACAGGCTATTCCACGTAACTGGTCCATTAAAAGTTTATGATGTTCTATTATTTACTTATATTTGAGATTTTGGCACCAGTATCTGTTCGATTGGAACTATAAATGCAAAATACCTCAACCAAAATATCACTTCCGGTTGCCCGGAAATAGATGTCAACTTTGTTATTTTAAATAGAATGATATAATTTTTTATCATTTTTGGATTCTACAACTATAAATACGTCAGTTTTCATAAGCTATTCCTATAGCTACATGTTGCCGTTTTTGAGTTATTTAAGTTTTTCTTTTTTTTTAGTCATAATCATTGCATCATTCAGAAATTAATATCTCGGTTAATACTGCAAGTAGAGACTCCAAATTTGCTATGTTATGAATGTAGATATAACTCTAAGAAACGGTAGGCACACTTTACATTCTAACATACAGGGTGTTTAAAACTGAGGAACAAAGTGACATTTTCAAATGCAGAAAACTCTTTTTTTTTAAATAGAACATCCTGTATTTTAATTCGGAATTAAGAAGTAAATATCATCCCCTATCGCTTTATATGAGCATTCCCTATACCTATCTTTAATAGATTTTGAGATATGAGCGATTTTTTGTTAAACAGACTAAGTAGCCCTATCTTTAAATGTTTGTAGCTGGTTCTGAAATGGATTCACGTCAAATTCATGTATTATTTTTGAATAACCATACAAGAATGTCTGTTCGAATAGTCATTTCTATTAATATTGCGTTGTACGAAAGTGTAATTACAATGATATACATAAACACTTTTGGTTAGTCCATGAATTAGACATTAATCCCATTCAGAGCCAGCTACAAACACGCAAAGATAGGGTTAAGTTAGTCTGTTTAACAAAAAGTCGTTCATATATCAAAATCTATTAAAGATAGGTATAGGGAATGCTGATATAAAGTGATAGGGGGTGATATTTACTTCTTAATTCCGAATTAAAATACAGGGTGTTCTATTTAAAAAAAAAAAAATACTTAGTCTGTTTAACAAAAAGTCGCTCATATCTCAAAATCTATTAAAGATAGGTATAGGGAATGCTCATATAAAGTGATAGGGGATGATATTTACTTCCTAATTCCGAATTAAAATACAGGGTGTTCTATTTAAAAAAATTGAGTTTTCTGCATTTGAAAATATGTCACTTTGTTCCTCAGTTTTGAACACCCTGTATGTTAGAATGTAAAGTGTGCTTACCGTTTCTTAGAGTTATTATAGTGCATTATTGAGATTATGACTAAAAAAAGAGAAAAACTAAATAACTCAAAAACGGCACATGTAGCTATAGGAATAGCTAATGAAAACTGACGTATTTTATAGTTGTAGAATCCAAAAATGATATAAAAATTATATCATGCTATTTAAAATAAGGAAGTTGACATCCATTTCCCGGTCAAACGGAGTGATATTTTGGTTAAAGTATTTTACATTTATAGTTCCAATCGAACAGATACTGGTGCCAAAATCTCAAATATAAGTAAATAATAGAACATCATAAACTTTTAATGAACCAGTTACGTGGGATACCTGTATATTCATGCAACAGTCAAATTGATTTTATTGTAGCATATGTTCCATGGTGTTGTTTTGAAGTACAAGTTTAATTTCGAACGATACATTTGGCTAATATTATTGGTTTAAAAAATTGCGTTTATTTTTACACTTTCACTTTTTATTTTACATTTAATCCCTTGATGTTTATTCAAGTTATTTAAATGTTTATATATTTATTATTTTTAATTGCTCATTAATTGTTTTTCTAGTTCCTGAAGATTGATTACCATGAATCGAAACAGTTATGGAAAAATATATTTCTATAACATTTGTTGGAAAGACGATTTATATTCGACATTTGTATCATTAAAATTAAAGCAATCAGAGGATATTAGCGCATAGGATTTTTTCAAAACACTTTAAAAAACAACTACAAAAAGCCGCTATTAATCAGGAAAAACAATTCGCGTAAACATTAACCGTGGGAACTGGGCAAAAGAAGATAGTTTCCAAAGATTAGGTAATGTTTTCAAATCAGCTGTTTGTGCGAATTTGACACTGCGTAAATTTGCTTTTATCAGAATTAGAGTAGCAGGTCAGTTCTATCATTTCTTGCGGTAATTTTGTACATTATCACGAAACCTCTTCCGCAACCGTACTCATTTGCTACACTTTTTTTTATCTTAGACGCTCCAATACGTCATCATGTTTTATGTTAAGCATATATGCAATATTTTTCTTACCGAATTCCGGACGAATTCAATGTTCCGTTTTCTGTGTATATGATTGCAGCGGTTCACGTTAGAAAAGCGGAACACGTGTTAGACATGAGATATTAGGTTAGTAAATTTTCTTCGAGATAAACGCTTCTTCATAGAACTCGATCACAGTCCTGAATTACACAACAAACGATATACGTATCTATGCAGTATGCATGTATGTTGTACATCTGGATTGAAATTGCGGCAGTCACACTGTTTTATTAGTCTTAAAGTTTTTCAATTGTGCACATTGAATTATATATAGGCTGTTCCATGACGTAACTGCCAAGTTTTAAGAGTATTGCTGAAGCATATCGAGAAAAATGTCAAATGAACATATGCCCAAACAGACTTATGTAGGGCGCATGAGAGTATGGAGAACTTTACACCATTTTCGGTTTGCAGTTTAAAACCTACGACTACGAGCAAGACTGAATTTAGTCGCTGGTTAGTGATGAGCCGAAGGTTTATCGGAAAATATGTTTAGTGTGAAGCTTGAAAATCACGGAAAACTAAGAATCCCATTTTCAAAATAATTTGGTGAATGTTGGTGAGAGTTCTTGATGTCTCATTGTCATTATAATCGAAGAACGTCTCACGCCGCACCTTTTGATTCTTTAGAGATTGTTTTGCAAGCCATATTAGCTATTGCAACAACATAATGCACGGTATACTTTATTTTGAACGGATATATTAAGATCGAGAATATATGTGTTATTAGGTTGTAGTAATTTTCATAGGTATGATAGGGATTTATTTTGCATTATTACAAACGAACGGAAATTATTATTTTGCGCACTTTAATTCCAAATTAAAATATTATAAATTTTAACGTGAAATAACGGTCAGAGATTTCAAATTACAGATAAGTAATAGTGTATTGTGCTTTCAGCGCTGAAATGAGGCGCTTACGAGTTTTTTGAGTGTTGGTTGGAGAATTTATACGATGAAACCAGTTTGGGATTATGTAAATCTCTCGACAAATTTGTGAACTTGTTGACAGGCATAATCTTTAAGGCGCCGTTTGCTAAAAGTATTAATTGCAGAGATATACATTTATCTTAAGCTTTTTTGGAACCTCAAACGAAGTATCATTTTTTGGTTTATACCTTCGAATCATGCGGTGTAGGTTTGCAAATATTTTCTGATACGATATGAGGAAACATCCGTATTCAAATTAGGTAGTAAACCTGTTTTTCAGAATAAACATCCTTATATCCTGGCATTAAAATCACTTCTTTTATTATAGAACTTGTTGTCTAAAAAGGATTTGAAGAAATTTCGCTTAGGGTGATTTTCTTTTCAAACAATTAATTGAAGATCAAATATAGGTGGAGCAATAGCAAGCTACTGATCGCCAAAAGTGCGCCAGACCGTATTTACTTCTGTCCTGGGTTAAGAGTATGGCGTTTC